>JAVSBS010028543.1:0-112450 GCA_033124195.1 Coracias cyanogaster
TTTATTACTGCGTTGATGTTTAATTTTGGATGCATTATTTAAAAAGGCTAATTATGGATGCATTAATATTTATGGGCTCCGGTTGGAGCTGATAGAAAAGTCCATGTTCTAGGCTGGTGAACTTTATTATTTTCTTTACGTCAAGAATTTTAGGGTTTGGAGGCAGTTTTAACTATGTGACCTGCAGTCAAGTCATAGCCAAAGAGTAGGACAATACCTAGGATGATGCAATACTTTTAAATACCATTTGCAGACAGGCGTCTTTAATGGATCTCTTCGAAGTTAATAGCCTTTCAGATCCAGGTTTCATATTTTGTGGAAGAAAATCTATACGTCAGCCTGATAAATTCTGTATTAGGAACAATATGCTTTTCCATGAGGCTAATGGTTTTCCTGTGGACATCTCTGATCACTGTGCATTATGTTTTCTTTTTATATTTGGGTGGCTTTGCTTAGGTTGGGAGCCAGAGGCCTGTGTGTCGAATCATTTCTCAGCTGAGGACGAAATGTTTAAGCAAGATTTTTCAGATGGTTTTGGAGAGATGGGAGGATTATAAGGCGGCTCTTTGCTGGTGTCAGCTGGGTTAGCTCCAGGGAAGCTAACGCAGCTCCACTATGTACACTGGGGAGAGTCTAACCCTTCTTATTTTCAGCAGACATCTGGAAAGGCATCAGCAAAATGCGCTGCTAAAGCCCTTTTGCAGGCTGCGGGGCTGATCCTGCCGCTGCGTGAGCATCCTGGCTCTCTTGTTTCTCATGCCTTGCAAAACTCTTCTTCCCGTGCATTTTCAAGGACTGCTGGAATCAGATTGGTCCAGGGAGAGGTTGCAGAAGGTCTAATCCCTCCTGCTACAGGGAAGGAGGGGTACAGAGGAGGTTGTGCTGCCTGTGTGTTTGGCTTGTGATGGTCCAGGCCGAGGGGATGCCTTCCAGGTAGAGCCCTGCTGCTGTCCCATCTGTTATTGCAGGGCTTTGTACTGTCACTCAGTGTGACAAGACTGTCCCCATTGCAGACCAGCATTGCTGGGTCCCTGGGTACTTCTCCGTGTGAGATCCCTGGAGCCCTGAATTAGGGATCACACCCTCTCTCCGGGGCTCTGTTCCTTGCTCCAGCAGAGTCACCTGGCAAGCTTTGGGAGGTCCCAGCTTGGTGTACCCCACCCTGGCAGTCTTGAGGCTCCTGTGGGGCTCAGGCAGGGGTTTCCAGGCAGTGGCATCTTTAGGGCATCTTGCTCCTGAAGGCTTGTGCATCAGGCAGGAGATGTTTCTGGCTGAGCTCTGAGAGATGCATTGAATGGGGGAGTGGAAACCTGGAAGTCAAAGCAGAAAAATAGGTCCCTTGCAAAGGGGAGGGTTGCTGGGGAGCTCTTGCGAAGGGCTGAGGGTCGCTGCCAGCCCATGGTGGGGAAGCAGGGCTGCCCACACAGCCTCACCTGCAGCTCCTGGGGACACACTCTGGTTCCTGCGGTGGAGGATGGAATGGAAAACCCCATGGCAGGGATAGGGGTGGGTTCTCTTGGGGGTTTCCTATCAGGTACTGATCAAGCGCAGGCATTTAAAGACTGCTCGACACCTTTGGTCGTCTAATGAATCAGCCAGTGTCCAGCACATGCGCAGGCAGGTGTTGAGGTTGTCTGTCAGTGTTAAACTCCCTCTTCAAAGCTTTTGTGGGGAAATGAGTTCCCATTCAGGAGAAAGGTGTAACACCAGGCTCCCTGCTTGCCTCCGGCAGAGCCCACGCTTGCCGGCGAGGTGGGTGAGTGGGAAATCCTCCCGAAAAGCCAGCGAGCAACTCCAGGAAATACTTCTTCTTGCTATTTCCATTTTTTCTCTCTGGGTTTCTCCTCTGGAAACTGTGCTCTGTAAATCCTGTAGCAGTTTGGCTTTTTGGAGAGCATGGCTGTGGGGAGGGCACTGGCAAGTGGAGGGGGATGAGGAAGAAGATGAGAGCCTTCAGTGCTTCCTTAGATGCCATGGGTAGGTTTTGCAGTGCTGCTGTTTTTCTGAGCACCAGCGGGCCTAATGCATCACCAGACTCCCTGCTGGCATGACCAGCCATTGCATGGTGGAAGCCAAAATCAGGCACAGGCGAAGGGAGAAAAAACCACGTCAGGAGGTCTGATGCTGAGAGGGGATCTGAGCAGCCTGGAAACCTGTGCTGATGCACGTTCATGCTGTGTCTTCTGTCCAGGAGGTGGTCATGATGCTACCAGCCTTGTGGTTGTGTCTCGCTGCAGTGACAGCTGTGACAGCTGGGTCCCATCAGCTTCGAGGTGCTGAATTTCTCTGAGGCTGGAGCAAGAGACAGAAAGCCAAGTGGCTCTGGGTCCTCCTGGCCGGAGAGATGTGACTGCTGTCCCATAGGTCAGGCTTTCCCTCTAAGCCTCTGTTAAGTAAATGGGATTTTAATGCATGCCCCAGGGACTGGTAGCAGGAGGGCAGGGTTAGGCTGGTCTGGTGGCCAAGGCACCTGTTGTCACTGGTGGAACGATTCCAGCCCTTGTGCTACTGGGGTCCTTGCTGCTGCCTTTCTGGCTGCCCATACCTCCAGGCTGTCCGCACACGGTGTGGCTGCTTCTCCGCTGGCCCAGTGCTGCTCATCTCCAGATGCTTACAGATGCTTTCTTTTCAAAGGCATGGACGGATGGCTGCAAACAGTTGAGTGAGCGTATCTGAGTTAGCATGGCCGAGCTGCGAGGTGGTAGCAGATCCCTGTGTATTCCTGGGCTGGGGCAGGTGGAAGATCCTGTCGGATGGCCCCAGAGACCACTCAGGATAACCTGGTTTGTGTCACATTTGTTGAGAATGAGGAGGGCTGCTACAACCTTGCGTTGTTTCATTGAGGAGAGGCAGCTGAAGGTGTTTCAAGTGAACTACCTTATAAACCAGGGCCTGATTCTGCATCCTTCAGCCAATGTCTGTGTTCTCAATTCCTACCCTGTGAGTAAGGCCCTTGGCAAAACCCAGCAGGGATGGAAAAGCATCAGGCTGGCATGAAAGGAAGGGCAGAAACAGATTGAGATGGGCAGAGATGGAGGGAGGCAAGAGCTGATCTCCCACATTGCCCCTCTCCCAGCTTTGGGTCTGGGCACCGATTGGGAAGGGCAGGGCTACCTGTAGGGCTGTGTAGAGGCTTGAGGGGCACTGACGGTCTGTTCTGCTGCTCTTCAGGATTTCCCCCTCTCCTTGGGGCAGAAAGATAGATATAAAGCCCAAAGCACTGCCGTTCAGCCCCTCACCCCTGACAGCTGCTGCTCCAGATGCAAGCTATGCCGGAGCTGAGTATTCGCTAAGGATGCATCCTCCTGCCAAGAGGAGGTCTGAGGAGCAGTCGGGGGGCTCGCAGGCGGGCTGTACCATGTGTGCGCAGATGCTGTTTCTATCAGCACTGTTTATAATTTCCCTTCTTGGTGAACTGCCCCTGCTCTGCTCTTGGTGCCGTTCAACTTGCCCCTGTCCCTCCTCCCTGCCCTTTGCTCCGGGTCCTTCCTCCAGGAACATGCTGCTCTGTGGAAATAGCCTCAGTGGCTGGGTGTGTGCACACACATGTGTGACTTTGCATCCCTTGTCCTTCTCGTGTTTGCTGCTCAGGCTTATCTCAACCCTGTGGATGCTGGTTTGTTTTCTGCTCAGCATGATGAAGAGCTCTGGGCTCCTTCGGGCACGCCTGGGGCTGGGAGTGCGGGAAGGAGAGCAAGAAAGGAGCCTGGATCTGGCGCTGCTGGCTTTCCGTGCTTCCCATCAGCTGCAGCATCACTTTGGATCAGGCATGGAGACAGCTGCAACCTCAGCATGGCAGCTGGAGGTGCCTTCTGCAGAGCTACTTGTGTGCCCAGTGAAGAGCTGTCCCCAAAGCCACCCCTGGGTCTGGACTCATCCTGCAGTGATACTTGTGGCTCTGCACCCATGCTGGGGATGCACCCGGCTCTGAGATGCTCCTTCACTGTCCTGCTGCTTTTCTGCAGCCATGTCAGGTGTTTTGCTAGCACGGCCTTAGCAAGTTTGGGATCAGTTATGAAAATGGAGGGGAGCAGCATCAGGTCTTGGCCCAGCAGTGTAGCGAGCTAGGGGCAAGCGTGGAGGCTGTGGGAAGGCTCTGGCCTTGCCCCTGTGTCGCTCAGAGGTGGGCAGAGCTGTCCTGCTGCCTGCTCTTTCTGGGGGAAGTTGCAGCCCAGCAGTGAGCCTGGACTTGTTTTGGGATGGAGCACTTTGCACAGTGTGATCCTGAAATGCAGTTCTGAGGCTGATGCTACTCCTCGTGCACAAAGACATTAGGAGGCAAGGGAGGCACCACTGATGGGTCTGACCCTTTTCCCTGTGCCTGGCCCTGTCTTTGTCTCCACCTGGCCCCTGGCAGGGCTGAGGAAGAGGCAGATGGGGAACAAGCTGCGGGTCCATGTCTGTGCTGCACCCCCAGCATCAGTTTTTCTGCCTGGCTGGGCTTTCTGCACTTCTGGCACGCTTCAGGGAGGGAGGGGGACTTCAACACATGAAGGAGAGCCTCCCTCTAATTATCAGGAGTGATGAAAGCCTCTTAGGCAAGAAGTGACGAGGGAAGAGTGCCTGACCGTGGGAAGGAGAGAGACAGCACAGATGGCATCATGCTGCCGAGCAACCTGCTTCTCCTGCATCAGGAACAGACAGCAGCGACACATGGACACACTGGAGATAGGGCCCTGGCCACACTGCCCAGCCTGACCTGCAGCCAGGGGACCCTGCTCAGCCCCCGCCCTGGGTTTTGGGCAGGTCAGACATGCCGAGGCTAGCAGGAATGAAGACTGGGAATGGGATTTCACCGTGTTGCTGGCACTCGGATGTTGATTTGCTTGCCACCTTGCAGAGGCTTTGGGCAGCCGGAGGGTGCTGACCCAGACTGGGTCTAAATGCAGCAGAGATGCTGTGGAGCGAGGCGTGTGGCGGTGAGTGCTCTTACAGCAGTGCTTGATGTCCTTCTGTGAGATGGAGAGTCTCAGCAGAAGGGAGAGTGTGAAGACCATCTCTGAGGATGGGGCTCTAGAAATGGCTCGGTTAAGTTAGAAGCAACCGGGAAGGCTGAAGTAGGAGGGTGGGAACATGCACCTTGAGGCATACGTGAAGAATAACCTGGCATGCTTTAGGTCCTTTGGCAAGTGGAGACTGGGAGACCAACTGGGACCTGCAGTAGTTAAATGGCAGAGGAGACCCTGAGGTGAGGAAGGTCCTGAAATAGCCAAGAATTGGCACTGGCCCTGAAGAACTGCAGAGTGGAGCTGCTGCTCTGAGAGCCAGGGCGCCTGGGGCAGGGCTGTGCTGAGTGCTTCACCTGACTGCTTTGACATGCTGTGAGGTGGTGGGGAGGGGGCTGGGGGGTCGTCCTGCACACCCTGAAAGACCTGGTGGCTGGCAAATCCCTCCCTTGTGAAGGGCTGATTTTGTGGGAGGGTGGATGGTTATGCCCCACACACGACTGGCGACTACTTGGACCAGAGCTACTCTCTTACATGACCTCTCTGTGGTTTTTCTATTTCCATGAGGATCAACCTCTGCTTTCCCTGCCTGCTGCCTCCACATCTTGGATTGCCTGCCCACTGATTGCTGCTTGAGCCCTTATTGGAAGGGCAGGAGCCATCCTTTCGCTTTGTTTGTGTCCCCCGCTTCCCCTCCACCCTCTGCACCTCCTTCCATCAAAGCAACCAGAGATAGGAGGCTATGGCTCTGCTTTTAAGTTGAATCTCTGCAGCTGAAATAAAATTGCATATATTTGCATAAGGAGCATCTCAATTAGCATATTTGTGGGTAAAGCTAAAAGGGCTGTTCATTTGGAAGTGAAAATGTGAGCGAAACATGGAAATGACTTCCAGCCCCCTTTGCAAGCAGCTTAATTAAATATTTCCTTAGTGTGTGCACATGGATTTGGGAAGCTCTTGCTGTATATGCAATGGTGTGTGAAAGCCCAGGGCAGGCAGGGATCAGTGGCCCTGTGAAGCCCCCTTAGATGTGCCTTAGCACTGTGTCCTGCCCACATCCTGCCCTGCCCGTTGCTGTGCCTCCCTCGTGCATTGTGCCCGCACCTCCAAAGTGTGCCACACCTGCTGGAGGGCGAGGGATTTGGTGTGCCAGGCCCTGCCACCCGAGGATCTCCATCTCCAGGAGGGTTTTCTCTCTGCTGCCTCGCAGGGTGATGCTGTGTTTTCCCTGTGGATTCTCAGGGGGCAGAGGCAGAGAGGGAGCTGTGATTTAGGAACAAGGTCAGGCTGGGCAGGGCTGCCTGCCCCCTGCTAGAGCTGAGTTCAGGGTAAGATCCTGCTTTTGTTTAAATATAATTGCTTTGGGCCCAATCCTGTTCATGCTTGGATCAGTGAGAGCAGGTATGTGCCTTCTAGGGAGGAAAATGGTACTGTTGCCTTTTATTTTCTTTTTTTTTTTTCTTTTTTTAGAGCCAGGCTGGTTACTTTTCTTGCCTTTGACCTTATTCCTCAGCAGTTCTCCTGTCTCCTCCTCAGGAGGACAGCTTGGGCTGCACGGGTCATGCTTAGTGCAGACCTGCCCCATGAAAGCTCACCACATCATTGCAGGACCTCACTGCTGCCCTGAGACAGTGTGGCAGGGCGTGCTCAGCTGCTTCCATCCACACCAGGGTGAGGGCCCCAAAAGCCACCCTCTGGCTGTGGAGGTCCAATGGATCCCCTGTGCTTGCACACAGGGATGCCTCATGGTGTTGGGAGGGTGTGTTTTTGAGGGGGGGGAGTTAGCAGGGTGCAGGCTATTGGAGTGCTGCTTGTGTGAATGGTTGCACGAGGAGGGGGTTCTGTATGTCCCCTCCTGTGCTGGGGAGAGACATCAGCTCCCCAGGGCTGGTTACTTTGGTAAGAGGGGTGTGGAGCAGAGCATGGGGCTCCCAGCACCTCCAGGAGAGGTGGACACCCGTGATCCCACCACACAAAGAGCCCGGAGAGGAGGCTGGGGAGAGAGATGGAAGCCTCTGGGGCTGGAGGGAGGGGTGGAAGCACGCAGGCGCGGCTGCAGAGGGCTGAGGATGAGGGGGGCTGAGGGAGGGGGTCACACACAACCTATTGTGAGCGGCTGAAAGGCGCTACAGTCCTGAAATGTTAATCTGACCCAACCTTTCGACAGTTATAATTTTCCTCTCAATGAGCGTGCATTAATCTGGCCCATTCTCCTGTGTTCCCCCCACGGTGCAGAGCCCTTGTTCTTCTGCCTCTTGCTAAATTCGCTTTTCAGTGAACCCAAATAAAGCTCCCAAAGTCTGGAGCTCGGCCCCCGCCCAGGAGCGGGGCGGGCAGGATCAGCTTGCCAAGGAACCGTAGCTGATCCGCCTGGGGCACCAATCCTGCGGCGTCGGGAAGGCCCTTTCCCCTCACCCTGCCAGGGGCAGAGCCTGGGTCTGGGGTGTGCGGGCAGCTCCCCTCCCAGCCTGTCAGTGCACAGCTCTCGCCCAGCCTGCTGTGGGGTCCTTCCCGCGCAGAGATACAGGAACCCCTATGGATGCTGTCCTGCTGAAGCATCCCGAGAAGTGCTCTGGTGGAACCTTCCTGGCCATTGCCCTAAAGCTGCCTGCCTCTCTCTCTCTCTCTGCAGCTGCCTGTCCTGTGTGAACGGCTCCTTCCCCTGCCACTGGTGCAAGTATCGCCACATCTGCACCCACAACGCCGCTGACTGCTCCTTTCTTGAGGGACGTGTCAAGCTCTCTGAGGTAAGGTGATGTGAGCCGTCTCCCTTCTCCTGTCCCAGTCCTGTTGTGGCCCTCTGCCCTGCAGGGGAGGGTTTAGAAGAGGGCAAACTGCTTTGGAAACCTTTCCCACCGCCTTGCATGGGGTGCTGGTGCTGCCTGGGAAGCAGTGAGGAAGGAGTGGGAAGTGCTGGTGGGGAGAGGCTGCCTGGCTGCGGAGCGAAGCCGGGCACAGCCGAGAGCACTTTAGGCTGAATGAAGGGAAAAATAAAGGCAGAGATGCCAAAGTATTTTCCTTTGATGTTTTTGAAGGGAGCAAGCTTGAACTGTCATTGCAGAACAACTTGTTTTCAGAGAGGGGAAGGTTGAAATCCGTAAAACAAACAGTTTTGCTACACCTCATGCCTTCCTTGTCTCAAGTGCTTTGCTAAGAAACATGGGGGTTTTTTTTGCTGGAGTTCATCCCGCACAGCATCCAGGGAAACCTGTCACTGGCAGGGCGCTTGCAGGAGGTCCTGATGTCCTCAGCCTGTGGTGGCATCGCTGGCTCTTGGGTTGGGTCTGGAGGTGTGATGAGGAAGCACTGGCTCTACAGTACATGCTGATTTGGAAGGGAGAGTTTTGACAAGGGGAATTCCTTCTCTGTTCCTGTCTGGGAAGGGGAGTCCAGTTGAACTTACCTGGGTTTCCAGTTGCCTGTGGAGGGGCCCAGCAGAAAGGGTCCTGCTGCCTGATGGTTGCTGCTGGGAGCAAAGCCCTATGCTGTCCTCACAGGAATGGCTCAAATGGATGTTGTCTTGGTGAAAGTGTTTGCTTGGATCATCTCAGGTAAAGTTCAGTCTCTGAGCTCCAGCAGACCTCCTGTCCTGGCAGACTCCCAGGCCAGGACTGGTCCCCAGGAGCAGAGGCAAACAAGAAAGTCTTGTCTCCGCTTCACAGACCATGTGTGAAGACAAACTACTGAGATGTCTCCCAGGGTCTTTGTGGAACTGGCTGGCATCAAGAGGAAGCCTGCCTCTGCATCTCCCCACTCAGGAGGAGCAGCATCTTTGAATGAACCTCCATCCCCTGTAATTTGTGTCTTCTGAGGTCTGTCCTCATCCTTGGTGAGGGCCAGTGAGCAAGTGGGTGTCCTTCTGCCCCATGTCTCCCGCTTTCATGCAGGGCTGGGAGCACAGGTGGAGTCAGAAGAAACCCTCTGCAGCTGAGCTGTCCCAAGTAATTTTTTCTTCTTCTTCCCACTCTACCTCTCTCATCACTCAAAGAGCTCTCACAGGAGAGAATGGGAGAGCTGGGCCACTACTCAGCCATTGCCCAGCCACCAGCAGTACCACCGCTTTTGTACTAGGGATAGGATGGATGGAGGAGCAACTTTCCATGTACATTTGGGCTTTGCAACCTGCAAAGAGCTGCTTGGATCCTTATACTTGGGTGCTCCCCAGTTTGGAGCCTCTACAATGGCACAGCGATGGCTTTGCACTGTGCCTTCTACCCAACAGCCCAACTCTGGGCTCTAACGCTGTCCCTCATCTCCCTGGAAGTATCATCTGAGTGCAAGGGGGTTGCACCATGCTCACAGGTGCTCAAGCATGTCTGACGTGGGCCAGAATGAGCCCAGCCCAGCAGCCCCATAGGAGGGGGGATTTGGTAATGTGAAAAGACCAGAAAAAGCTGTTTTCGCCTAGCTTGTGCCCTGAAGAAATCTGGTGAGGGATCAACCTGTCCCAGGCATCCCAGAAGCCTACTCTTGAGGTCGCACTTCCAGCCAGCCCTGGTGTGGCTTCTGCCAGCACAACATGTGGTGTCCAGACCAGTGGAGCCCAGTGGCTCTCCTCTGCCCATTCCTCTCAATGAGGGCATGGACAGGCTGCTGGGATCTTCCCCTTTCCCTGCCAGGTGAACCCAAAAGCTTCTGGCTGTAGCCCCCAGGGATGTTGTCTTTGGGACACGTGCAGCTCTCCCCATGGACCAGCTGCTTGGGAACTCATGTTGCTCCTGAGCATGGGCAGGCTGTCCCCTAGCAGACCTTCTGGCTGCAGTGGGACCTGGAGTGGTGCCTGGCTTGAGGCTTGGAGCGCTGGGCTCAGCCTATTTGCACATTGCTGTGGCCTCAGCAGTTCCTGGAAGGGATGGCGAGACACCCTTGGACCAGCCGCTGCTGTGGGCTGCATGTCCGGGCTGGGATGAGATATCACGTTCCCATCCCTGGCCATCCTGGTCCCCAGGAGGGTGGTGTGGTGGGTAGAAGGACTCAGCGCCAGTCCATGGTTCCGCTGGACAAGTTTATGGTAGATGTCCAGCCCCGTCCCCTTTGTGGGAGGATGTCTAACCAGGAGGGTTATTTTAAGCAGGATTTGATGTGTCTGCATTGGTTGGAGTGTGGTGGGCCCTGGTCAGGAGAGGCAAAGACAGGGGTCAACAGCAGCGCTTAACTCCGTCTCTGCTGGTTCCCACGGGTGGTTCACCACAGTTTCCTGGATGGGAAAGCAGCTGTTTTGTAGGAAAATGCAAAAAGTGACCCATAGCACTCCATCCTGGGCATGCCAGGGATGTTTGTCTGGATTTATGAGGGTGGCAGGGCAGGAACAGTGTGTGTGTAGGAGCCACCACTCACATAAATGTGCCTGGGAATGGCAGCAGCAGGAAGGATGTTCCTGCCTATTGGCTGCAGTGGCTTTGAAGCCAGGGCTCTGGAGATGGTCCTCCTCTGTGACTTGCTCCAGGGCACAGGGCTGGGGAAGGGGTGATGAAGCAGCACAGGCTGCTGTTTGATTTTTCCCCACTTGTGGTGGCCGGGGGGTGACCAGTGATGGATGCAGGAGTCTCCCATCCCAAAAAGCTGCTCTCCTGTGACAGTCCCTGCTGCCTGCTGATGCAGAGCTGCTGCGGGGGATGAAAGGCTCTCGGTGTGCAGGGACTCTGTGTGTTGGTTCAGTCTGAGCAGGTTTAGCTTGTGTTTGTTCTTCATTCCCCCACCAGTGGGAATGGCTGAGGACTTTGTGAGGGAACCTCAAAGCCAGGATCAAGCCCAGCCCCAGACTGCCTTCATTTCCATCTCTGCTGATGGCCCAGCCTTGCCGCTGGAGTGGGGAGCTGCCAGAGGAACCCAGACCACAGCGTTTGCAGCATGACTCTCTCCAAGCAAACATGGAAGCACTTGTGTTCTCAGCCAGCTAGAAACATGGTTTTAACGGAGAAATAAGAGTTGTGTGATGTTTGAGAATGTGTGTGTCAGGGTCTTGCCTTTCTGCTCGTCCTATCTAATCGTAGGTCCTTGCTCTGGGGAGCTGGGGCTCTGCCGGGGGAGGCTGGCTTTGGCAGGACAGGGAGCTCCATGGGCTGTGCAGGATGTTCCCAAAGGGTGTCCTGAGCAATGCCAGGGTGAGTTTTGTCAGTGGTTTGCATTGCTCATAGGGGAAATGAGTTGTCCCAGTGACCGCACCCGTCCGGGCACCCCGGGTGCCCACCAGCACCAGGTGCTTCCTGTTTGGGCGCAGGCTGACATTTTTGCTGGATGAGACACTTCTGCCGGCAGATGTGGAGCATGTGACGTCGCGGGGGGACTCGCCTCAAACTGCAAGTCAGCAAAACGAGCCGGCCTGCCTGCGCAGGGAAGGGACATGTGTGCCCCACCGTGGTCCCCAGGCACTGGCCTTGCGAGCGTCTGTGGTGAGCCCAGCTGTGGTGACAGGGACTCACCCACTGCCCTGGCCAGGCCGGCAACAATACCAAAAAATGAGGAGGTGAAAGTGTTGGAGAGCGAACTGGGACCTAATCCTTACTGGGGGGAAGGCGTGTGCCACTCGTGGAGTCCCTCTTCGATGCAGAGGGGGATGAAGCAGGCAAGGACTTCTCCCTTAGTCAGCACTTCTGAGCTGGGGGCCAGTGGGGAGCGACCACCTTGTAGCCACTTGTTATAAATGTCAGCGGGCACATGGGCTCTCCCTGCTGTGACCTTGAGCTGAGTCTGAAAGGGGGAGCAGCTGAAGCTTTCCTTTACAGAGGAGCAGCTGTGATATGGAGCAGGGAGGTGGCAGAGGGTCCTCAGACTGTCCCAGCCCTGTCACCATCTCTGGGTTGGGGCTGGCACTACTGTTCCTCTCTGCTTTCATTTTGGTTTATCATGTTCTGGGAATAAATAGCTTCTTCACTTAAAAACTGCACTTTTGGAGAACGCAGGCTTGTGAAAAACAAGAAACTTCACAAGTAAAATGAGTTTTCTGTCAATATTTGCTAAACAAAATGATTTCTTTTTCCTTTCTTTGCATCGTTTGCAAGTTAGATTGATGCTGCTGGTTGAGATGGAGCCTGGTGCTGTGCAGGGTCTGGCCCAGCTCGCTGCAGGGTGGCGGGAGGCAGCTGGGCAGTCTTGGCCCCACATAGCTGCCAGTGGCCTTGGGGCGAGAGCTGCCCCCACAGCCACAGCCTTCGGCAGTCTTGCGAGAGCAGTGGGGCGGCCACATCCACCCCCGGCGCTGCTGCTGCTGTTTCTGATTTTGGAGCAGCTCGTTTCAGCACACGTTATTCCCCCTTGATGCTATTTCAAGGCAATGCTTCCAGGAGTCGCTGCCGTAGGTGTGAGACCTCTGCCCGGCTCAGCAAAGCCGGCGCGGGATTGCATCAGGCTGTTGTTGCCGAAATGGCACCCACTGGGGCCGTGGAGCTGTTTTGCTGCCTGAGCTCATTTATTTTTGCTCCCTCCTGCTCCCCTGTGCTTTGCACACAAGGTTCTCTGGCTCCCCTGGAGCAGCTGGGAGCCCGTGGCTGTTAAAAGTTGAGTGCTTTGCCCTCCCGACATCTCCTTCCCCAGGGAGTGGGGGGGATGGGAGTGAGGGGGAGCAGCAAGGTGGTGCTGAGCCCTTTGCCCTTCCCTTTCTCCCTAGCTCACACTCACCAATATCCCCTGGCTGGAGATGGTCTCCTCTGGGCAGCCTGCAGCCGGGCTGGTTGGCGTGACACTGCTTCGAGCTGGCTGTGGATGAAAGCATGAGCAGCAGAAAAATCCACTGCAAAGCAGATTCTCTGCAACGGTGCAGAAGCATGTTGCAGTATCAAAGGGGGAAAAAGGCTTTTCTGTCCACTTGTGAAGGAACGGGGGTAGAGGCTGTAAGGGAAAAGGAGGGCTGAGAGCTTAACCTGACAATGCACAGCCTAGTGGGTGTTAACTCTGAAACCTACTGAGTGCAATGACTATGTTAAAGCCCATATTGTTCCAGTCATTTTGCCCAAATGTGTGCTGCTGTTGCAGTGCCAGGTTGCAGGTCCCATAGCTGAATCCTCTCCCCATCTCCCACCTGGAACAACCCAAGCGGTGGAAAACATCCCCCTGCCCTGCCACCAGATGCCTCTACTCTCCTTTTCTGTCTTCAGGGCTTTGGTCAGAGCAGCCATGAGATGCTGATTTGGGGTTGGCAGCACATAAGGATTTACTCAAACATGTGCTCAGGGTGGTATTTTCTCAGCATGTTGCCCAGCCTGCCAGCCAAGGCACGGGTCATGGGGATGCTGGGGGAGGCTGTGCAGTGTTTCCTTCTCATCAGCTGCCCCTTGTTCCCCTTGCAGGACTGCCCCCAGATCCTGCCCTCCACCCAGATCTACATCCCCGTGGGCGTGGTGAAACCCATCACCCTGACGGCCAAGAACTTGCCCCAGCCGCAGTCTGGCCAACGCAACTACGAGTGCATCTTCCACATCCCTGGCAGCACCACCCGTGTCACCGCCCTGCGCTTCAACAGCACCAGCATCCAGTGCCAGAACACTTCGGTGAGTCCGTGGCTTGCCTTGGCGTGGACTTTGTTTGTGAGCTGCTTGTTCCTGCCCTCGGGTTTGCTCTCCTGCAGGCAGGTAACGGGGATTTCTGGTGTCTGTGGGGTGTGAGGTGGGCTTCCCCCCAGGTGCGTGGGGTGGCTGCTGCTCGGCGTTGTTCCAGATAGGATCAATGCCAGAGCCACCCCTGGGGAGCCACCAGGCTTTAGGAGCACTTGCAAGGAAATTGGCTTTGGAAAGCTGAAGAAAGTTGCCTGGGCTGGAGCCAGCTGGCCCGGACATGCGGGAACCTTGCCTCCCCTTTCTCTCTGCCTGCTCTTGCTTCCCTCCGGCACCAAACCATCCCACTTCACAGGCGGGATCGAGCTAACACCTTCTCCATGTCATGCTGCACACACTCTCCCCTGTGTGCAGCCGTGCCTGCCAGCCCCATGAGCGCTTCCCTCCTCCCCTGTAGACCCTCTGTCCCCAGCTCCAACCAGCAGCTACCTCATCCCACCGCCTGCCTGCCCACCCTCCATCCTGTCCATTGCTCCCTGCCTCTCTGCCCTTGCTCCCTGCAGCCCTGCCACTTGAGCTGTCTCCCGCAGGCAGCTCTGCCCTCTCCAGTTGCCTCATCCCGAAGCGAGAGGGTGTTTTTCAGCCCTTGCTGTCCCTTGCTGTGCAGCAATCCTGCGCAGGAGGCACCAAGGCCACTAGCAAACCCACCCAGGGTGTTAAAAGCCCCCGGAGCCAGCATCGCTCAGCTCCTCGGCTGTCCCGCTGGGCTCTGCACCCACATGCCCTCATCCACATGGAGCCTGCCTCTCCTTCTCCCTCTCATTTAATCCTTTTTAAAATTTGTTTTTCATCGCTCACACTGTGAAAGCTCATTTGCAGCCTAACACCAGCGCTGATCCCTGCTCCCTTTGGTGTCATGAGTGATGTTTAGATGCCGTTGAAGATGAACCCTGGCTCCCTTCTTCCTGCGTGCCTGGTGCTGCAGAGCCTTTGGGCAGGAGGAGTGTCCCAAGTCAGTGCCTCCTGCCCTGGGTGGCAGTGCCGGGGGGATGCTGTGCTGTCAGGGCTCGCTGACATGCAGTTTGCGAGGAGCAGAAATACTCCCTGTCCTGGCTGGAGTATGATTGTCTGTGGGTCTGTGCTTGGCCTGGAGGCAAATGCAGGCACAAAGTGTCAAGTCCAGGGAGCAGCAGGACTAGGGCTCTGCTGCAAGAAGCCATTAGCGAGGCAGCTTAAGCAATGGTTTGTCATCTTGCTGCTGCGTTTGGGGAAGAAAAGAAGCTGCCTAATGGAGCTGTCTTGGCTGCTGGTCCCTGGTGTTGATTATGAACCTCACCAAGGTTCCATCGTGCAGATCTGCCCCTGGACACAGCCTTAACCATCACCTGCACAGCTCGGTGTTAGCACTTTGAGGGAAACGTGATGAATGTATGTGTGAAGAGACATCATGGTGCTGGGAATCCCTTTGCTGGGGTCTTGTTGCTGCTCATAGCCAAGCTTGGTTGCTCTGTCTCCGTTGCAGTCATGTAGGAGGTTTCTTGGGGGTCAGCTGAGCTACTCTTGTCCCAGCATAAAGCCCGTTACCTACTTGGTTGTCTGAGGGCTGTTCTGCAATGTGTCCATGCCTGGCCCCACTGCTGGAGCACCTGTGGCTGGAAACAGGCTGGAGGAACCATTGCCCTGTTGCAGGGTATGGAAAAAATGTGGCCTTTTGTCCCAGAGAGAGAGTCCAGTCTCCAGGGACCCTGGCCAGGCACAGATCTGCATCAGCACCCAGGAGCCAAAACTGCATCTGCCCAGGGCACAGGAAGTCCGTGGGGAAAGCCAGTGTTGGCTCGAAGACCTTCACCCCTCATGGTGATTTGGTGATCCTCAGCTCTGCAGGTCATCTTGTGAGCCCCTCCCTGGCCAGAGCTCTTTGACCAGCCCAGCCTCCTGCCAGATCTCCTGCCTGCATCTGACTGGACTGGCAGCTCCCTCTTGCCCAATTCTTTAGTGTGTGGTTTGTCTTGGGTCATTCCGAAGCAGTTTGGGTCAGCGTGTGCTGAGGATGCTCCCTAGAGAGAAGCGTGGCGGGTGCATGGTGCTGGCAGCCTGATGGCTCCCGTGGGATGTTGGGGGAGAGGTGCCTGCACCAGAGCAGAGCCTTTACCTAACAGAGGTGGGGCTTGGAGTGGCGGGGGTCTGGGTCGTTTGGACTCATTTCTCCCCAGTAAGTTTCAATTTGCAAGGCAGGAGGGAGAGGCAGAAGCAAAAACCATCGCCTGTGTTTCTCAACCGCACCAGTGTCCTGAGCTGAGTGGCCTCTGCAGCTCTTCTCCAAAGGGATGGGACAGCTTGAGGTGTGCCTGCCTGCCCTGTGATCCCCACACAGAGCTGTGGTGACCGACACCTTCTCCTGGGCTGACAGTGATGAATGTTTGACCTGAAAATTGCCAGGGATGCCCTGAAAAGAAAAGAAAGCTAACTGGCCGGAGAGCACGTGGGAGGCATTGTGGGCTGCATGGGCGCAGGTACGGGCGGCTGCAGCTCCCTCGGGCTGTGGTCTCAGGCAGGAGACGTGGCTTTCAGGTGTAGGGTGGCTTCACAGATGGAAGGAGAGAATCTTGGCTTGAAAGAAGCTGTCTTGCTTTCAGGGTCTGCCTGCCTGCTTTAATGTTTGAGGGCATTTAGCCAGGCTGCTTTATGGTGTGGGGGATTCAGATTCACACTTCTGTGATGCTTGTCTCCTCTCTGTCTTTTTTTTGCAGTCCGTCTGGCTGGTTGGTAGCGTTTCAGGCTCCTGCACGGTCACCCACTCATGACCTGCTGGGTTCTTCCACTGTGATTCTTCCTTTGGGTTAGGATTTTGGGTCTTGCCCGGTGTGGAGGACACTGGGGAGTGGAGAAATAGGGAAAGGAACATCTTCCCAGCCAGCAAGTGAGGAATAGATGTCCTCTCCCCAGGAAGGCATTTAAGCGCACTTTGTTTCCAGGAGTTCAATGGGAAATAAACAAGAGGTTAATTACTCTCTGGAATTAGGGATGCTTTCCTGAATAGTGGGTGAATGGAAGGGATAATAAGTCAAGCCTGCTTAAAACTCTTTGTCTTTTGTTTAGTTTTAGTGCTTGTCAAACTCTAATGACTTGTTAGCACTTTGAAGAAAGGACATCTTGGTTAAATATTCAGCAGTCCATTCATTAAGGTTTGAGTGTTGACTATAAGCATTATTTGAGGCACCCAATAGATCTTCAGCAAACTCAAGGGAGACCAGGCCTGGTGTTCCCAAGGGATCCTAGGGCAAAAACCAAGCAGGAAAAACCTTTTTCTGCCTCTTCACTTTGGTCTCTTTCTGCTCTTCTAAAAGAAAGCAACCCTAAAGGTTTTCCACATGCGTTGTAGAGAAAAAAAAGAAAGACAAGCCTAACTAAGAAAATTAAATTATTTGCCAACAAACTGTTTTTTATAAAATGGTTGCTTTTAATCTTCTGGAGGCAGACATTTCCAGCAGAGGAGAGAGGAATGGTCACCTGTCTTAATGTGTGCAGGTAATGCCACTGAGTTTCATTTTCCAAACATTCCCTGCCTTTGCCCATTCTTTCCCATCTGCGATCCTTCAATGGGGCTCATCCTTCTGATTGCTGCAAAAAATAAATAGTTTTGCTGTTTGGAAAGTACCACAGTCCTGAATCTGCACTACTGCTTGTAACAGTGGACTTCATCTGATCTAGTTCTGGCTTTGGTGAAATGGCTACAGGTCTTTCTCACTGCTGAGGATCTGGCTTTTTCTCCCCAGAATGTCTCCTCTTAAGGTTGAAATAGTCCCAGAGCTGCCCTTTCCCTTTAAATGTAAAAACAGGAAGAACCCCTGATCTCCTTTCCATGAGCATTTCAGTTTGTCATCTCAGCACTTTAGATTAAGCCTCACACCTCAATTATTTCCCATTCCTTTTTATCCAAAGCCCTGGATGGCAAGGAGCAGCTATGTCATCTCCCTGGCTCCCTTTTGGCTCCTTCCTCACTGATCCTTCTGGCATAGGCAGCCCATCCTGCCCACCATTTCAGCTGTGGCTCCAGAGGTCTCATCCCTCTGACCAGGCTTGGGTCAGGGTGCTCACTCAGGAGCAGCTTATTCCCATGATAGTGATGTGGATGCCAAGCAAGCCAAGCTGGTGGGGTGGGCACGTGAGTGGTACCCAGTGTGGATGCTGAGGTTAGGGTGCTCAGCCCCAGGCATGGATGCTGGGAAGGCCAACAAGACCTGGTAGATGTATGTTTTCTGGGTATTTCTTTATTGCAGTGGAGCCTGAGTATTGCTCTGACATATTCTCAGGGTCTCGGGTTCTCACTTACACCCTGCCAAATTTCGGGCAGGAGGAATCCATGCGAAGAAGCTTGTGCGTGATGGGGGAGGGAGGGAGGAGATTTATTTGGAAAGAGCAAAAGGACATCCAGAATCAGAGGCCAAGCGTTACTGTCAAGTTGTGCTCTTGTGTGGATGACGGTATTTTTACTAGGCCTAGGGTGTATTTATAGAGGAACATAAATCATACACACATGCCCTGTTCTGAGTGCCACACACCTCCAGTATACGTATCTCTAATTAACCAGCCGTGGAGAGGGAAGCGGGATTGGAGCCCACAACCCCAGCACCGTTTGCCAACAAAGCCGCGCTCTCCGTCCTGGCGGTGCCTACATTTATCTTTCCTGCAGCAGTGTTTAAAGTGAAAAGGGAGTATCAGGAGAGTTTGATAGGATCCAATTAAATTCCAGCAGATAAAATAATGATGAATTGCAGTTGAGCCCTGGCGAGACGCGATGTACATTACTGCTGTCCCCATAGTGCGGGGAAGGAGTTGAGGTCATCAACTGCAGAAAAATAGGACACAGCTGCAGCCCAAGCGCTCCTCCAGAAATGCAGCCCAGGGGGATGGTGCGTGTGGGAGGGAGGGGGGGGGTTGCCAGGGAAATTGGGATGTGTGGGTTTGCTCACAGAGGGCGGAGGAGCAGCCCCTCTGCTGCCTTCCTCCCAGCTGGGGTGCCCCGCAGCAAGGGGTATGATGGTTGTGGGGCCTCCCTGCCTCACCTGGGCTGGGAAGGGCTGGTGCCTTGGCTAGCTGGCACAGCGCTTGCAGGAGCATCCCAAAGTGCATCTCGGTGTGATCTGCCCCCAAATCTGGGGTGACCCCTCGCTGGCTGCAGCTCTGCCCCCTGGGAGTGCGGCTCCCTGAAGGTACTCCTTGGAGTGCTGAATAACTCAAACCCAAGGGGAGCTGGGCAGCTCTCAGTGCCCATTGCTACCAGCTGGTAGCTGTGAGACCTTCAGAGGAGGTGGCACCCACAGCCCTTGCAGCATGCTGGGCTGGAGGGCATTCCCCGCCTGGGGACAGGGTGAGTGTGGCTATCAGAGAGGTGAGAAGCACCTGAGGTTGTCAGCTGTTACTCACAAAGATGGCTGAGTTATGTTTTGGGTGAAGAGCCTTGAGAAAGGTTTAGCAAGGAGTCCTCTTGTCTGAATCACATCTCCGCAGAAGGAAACCTTGCTGGGAATAGCTGTATCCAGGTTGGTGGAGCTGGTGCATGCTCCATCAGCCCTTCCACGCTTGCCTTGTAGACTTCCAGGGAGGGACAGAAAAGCTGGCCAGGTTAGGTAAGAAGCCAAGCAGCTCACATCTCTGTTGCTGACTCATTTGATGACATCTTTTCTCCCATCGCCTTCTGTGGGCTGTGCCTCATGAGAACGGTTCTCTTTTGGGCGCTGTTGGTTTGTTCTCCAGGCTCTGCCTGTGGTTTTTTGCTCCCAGGGCAAATATCCCTTTCCCATAACCCAGCCTCATGGCAGCTGCCGTGCTGCATCATCCGTTGGCAAAGCCGGGGGACCCTTTGTGGAGCAAAAGGTGGTCTGATAGCAGGACTGCCTGGGTAGTTGCATCTCCAGGCTCACACCCACCCTGGCCTCCCCTCTCATGTGGCTCATGTGAGATCTCAGCAAGCCGCAGTGATTGATTAACTGGGAAGTTAATAGCAGTTAAGTGTTTAATGGCTGTTTAGCACTGTGTTAGCTAGAAGCAGGGAGAAGCTGGCATGATGAGACCTGTCGGCTGTCTGTGGGCTCTTCTCTGGATCCCATGGGATGGGCAGATTGACAGGCACCCCTCCTGCCTGATCCACACCAGTTGTGGGACCTTCAGGGCTGGAAAGTGGCTGCTGCTTTGCTGAGCTGCTGTGGCCTGGAAGCTGCTGCGTCTCCAGCTGTGGCTGTGCCAGGGGGTGGAGAGGTCACCGTTGTGCCTGCTCTATGGGAAGAGCAGCTGCGAGGAGGCCTTTTGAAAACATCCTTCAAAATAAAAGGTGCTTTGGAAATTAGAGAAGGAGCTGATGGATCTTGGCATCCCGGGATGCTGAGCTGTGAGCCCCTGCCTGCACACAACCAAGCCATGACTCCAGCTCTAGCATCCTACAGGGACCAGTAACAGCATCTAAGCCATAGACTTGCTGCCCATCTCTGTAGGGCAGGTGAGAGGCTGATGACAGACATGCAGACACCAAGGACATGCTTTTCACTGATACTTGCATTCCCTTGGTGATCTCATGCTGGGGGTGAGGGCTCCTGCTCCTGCCTCCTGCTTCCCTCTGCACAGTCCTGCGCTCCCGCCTGCTCCCCACCATCCGCTCCAGCTCCACACCGCAGCAAATTCAGCATCCTCAGCACAGTGTCCTTGCCCAGAGGGACACTGGCTCTTGTGTGGTTGCACTCAGGTCCGGTGCATGAAGAGTTAATACTCTCCTTCCCTCTCCCCCTATTCTTCTTCCTCTAACCCACCTCCCAGAAGAGCTAATTTCCAAAAGCAGCCGGGGCAGAGAGATGCAAATAAGTGTTTTGGACAGCTGCAGGCTGGATGCCTTCCCGAGATGCCAGGGCCCCAAATGAGACATGTCAGAGTACAAATTGAAAATGCCAATTTCACTTACGCTGCCACGTGGCTCGTCACAGCTAAATTCTGCTCCGGCGCTGCCACCGCCCTTCTCAGCACACGCTCCCTTCTGCTGCCAGGGGATGGTCTCTGATTCCCTGCTGCTAGTCTGGCTTGTTCCTCATCGTGGTCCTGTTGTGGATGTCCTTGGGTGGATGTAGTATAGGGAAGGGTGAACAGAGGTGGACTTCTAGCCCAGTTCTCTCTCCTCTTTCCAGGCCTGGTGACAGGAATGTTATTAAGAGGCTTTATTTGTAGACGGTGTGTGGTGGAGATGTGGCTGAAGGTCCTCTGAGCAAACTCCATAAGAATGTCTGAGAGGCTGCACGGTGCGGGGTGATGGGGCTCTTCCTGCAGAGGGGAGGTGGTGGTGGAGCTGTGGGGTGCTCAAGAAAGGGTTGAATTTGCAATTGGGTGTCTTATGCCTTACAACTGCTGCATGTGATTGATCAGTAGCCACCTTCCACCCTGCAATGGGCTGTGTTTTGGGGTCCTCAACCCTGTGTTTGGGTGGGGGTGGCCCCTGGACATAGGACCACTAGATGAAAGTGTTGGAGGTGTAACCAAGCACCAGACCTGGCCTCTCATTTGCACCTTCTAGGGTTGAGGGAGGCATGTGTGGCTGTAGCCATGTCTCACACCGGGAATGTGCCCCACTTTGGTGCTGTGTCTGATGCTGCCCTGTGGCTGGTGATGCTGCCTGGTTGGGAGAGACTCAGCATAAATGGGACCAGCTTTGATGGTGAAGCAAGAAGGACCCAAGTGTCTCTTGCTCCCCACAGCCACCTGGGCATGCTGGCTCCCTTCATGGCCACATTCCTGCCTCCTGTGGGAGGGGTCGAGCAGAACTTAACCACTGGAGTGGTCCCTGGTCCTGGTGGGAGACAAATTTGCTGTGTGGGGCAGCAGTTGGGGTAGTGCTGGAGGAGATACTGAGGCCACCTCCTCCAGGGACAGCACCAGGGCTGCAAAAGGTGATGCTCGGGCTGGCTGGAGGTGGTGGCAAGGCTGTGGCCAGCCCGTGGCCGGGTGAGTTGCTGCTGGTGCGTCCGCTGCTCCCTAACAAACTCCAGCAGCCCATGAATCATTCATTTAATCTCTCCTGACACGCCTGTCATTTTCTCCGGCGAGGAGCGGGGAATCTCTTGCCGAAGGAGGTCATTAGCTGTCAGGGATGGTTCCGACTGCCTTCCTGCCTCTGTATCGATTAAACCTCTCTGCCTGTGTGCAGCGTTTGTGCGGGGAATATTGATGGGGCTGCCAGGACTGGGGCTTGGGTGTTGAGGCAGGGGAGCGGAGTTTGAATAGGGAGGAGTCATGGCCAGGCTGGAGGGAGCAATGGAGGTGGCTGTGTCAGGACAGCAGCAGGTGCTGGGGCCTGGTGTGGGTTTGGGTCCCCTGCAGCTGGAGGGCAGGATCTCCTGGTGTTGCCTCCCTACATTGGAGCTCAGAGGATCAGGGTGGTGGTGCCAGTCCTGGAGTGGGGTAGAGCTGATGGCCAAGCATGGTGAGGGGCTGGGAGCAGGACAGCTGGGAGTGCAGTGTGGAGGTGGTGTGCGGAGGGGGAGGGATGCTTTCCCAAGACCTTTCCAAGGGCTGATGTAGCACCAGGCTGGTGCCTGGCTCCGTCCCAGTCATGGTTGGGTGGCTGCAGCTTTATGCCATTGTGTTATGGGCATTGAGGCTGGAGGGGACCGCAGGGGACAGCCTCCCACCAGGTGCTGAGGGTGGCTCTACTGAACCTGCTCCTGCCGTATGCCAAGCTTGTCCTCCCCAAGCTTCACTGGTGACTAGCGTGATCCCAGACATCTGACTCAGCATCCCTGGAGTAGGGAGGACACGAGGGATGGCTCGGGTGCCTGGTAAGGAGAGGTACGTGTGTGCTGCAGAGTCACTATCTGTTTCCTCCTCCCCCAGCGGCAGCTTTGGACCTTTGAATTAATGGGTTTGGGGTCTATTGAGAAACTCTGTTTTGCTTTTTTTTTTTTTGCCAGTCCAGCCTACTGGTTTGCATGTGCTGTGGCTGATGCTTTGCCCAGTGGCTGTTAGACCTGTCTGTTGCTAGCCAGCGAGCCCAAACCAGGCCCCTGTCCCTCTCCTCTGCGTTGATAGGAGACATCCACGTACTGGGGTCATACACCTCTCAGGGCATTTCGCCTCACCAATTAACAGGCTCTGCCTCCTTCTGTCCCCTCCTGCAGTATTTCTATGAAGGAAATGACATCAGTGACCTGCCAGTCAACTTGTCCGTGGTCTGGAACGGGAACTTCGTCATCGACAACCCTCAGAACATCCAGGGTGAGTGAGGGATGGGGTGGTGGTGGGAAAGCAGCACACCCGGTGCCCCCTCCAGCCCACCCTGATGCAGCTTGCACCAATGCCTTGGGGGAAGGAGCGACGCTCTGGCTGCATCAGTCAGGTGGGTTTCTAGACAAGAGGTTTTTCTCCAAGAAGCTTTGGGACAGAGCCCAAAGCTCTGCCTCAGTGTTGAGACGAGGCTGCTGGTGACTCCTGCCCATGGGGTTTTGTCCCCCCAGGAACTGGTGACATGCGCGCAGCGGGAGGGGATGAGAGTGGTGCCCTTCTCCCCAAAACCCTGTGCCCATGGCCTGGGAGTCTGTGCTGATCCCTGTGCTCCTCTTGCCTTTGCAGCCCACCTGTACAAGTGCTCAGCCCTGCGGGAGAGCTGCGGTCTATGCCTCAAGGCTGACCCACGCTTTGAGTGCGGCTGGTGTGTGCTGGAGAAACGGTGCTCGCTGCGGCAGCACTGCCTGGCCTCTGAGGGCAGCTGGATGCACGCTAGCAGCGGCAACAGCCGCTGCACTGACCCCAAGATCATCAAGGTATGCAGGGGTGGATGGGCAGTGATTCCGTGCTGGGACATGGGCATGGGAATGGAGATGGAGATGGGGCTCTCTGATGGGTGGCATCTTACAGCAGCCAAATCTACTTGATGTTTGGGATGGAACATCTCTTGTCATGACTTTTGTTTCCAAGGCTAAAATCCTTTCTCCACCACCCCTCTGCACTGGGCTTTCTGGCCCGTCTCCCAGATTTCCACCACTCCTGCACATGACTTGAACATACTGGGAAAGCCATGGCTCCAGATTGCTCCTCCTCATGTCTCCATGCCCACCGAGGCCGGTAGTTCATCATCATCCTCCTTCCCTGACAGCTTTTATGGTCTCTGCTTAAAAAGATTTGTGTATATTAATGTCCAGACTGGGCTCCAAGTGCAGGAGAAGGGACTGGTAGGTATTTCTGCTGGATACCTTCTGTTTACTCACGGCTGGCCAGGCCTTGCCGGTGTTAATTACAGGAGTCTTAGCACAGGATCTGATCTGTTTGAGTTTCAGTGTCTTATCTGATGGAAGCTGGAAAGGAGAGCCATGCTGTTTCCCCACGCTGCCTACCACTCGCAGGGTAGTGGTGCTGCAGTGAGAATGGGGTGTCCCCACACCGGGCACATCCCTGCCTGCAAAGAGCCCTGCCTGTGAGAAGTACTGCCTGCAGAGAGTTGCCTGGGGCTGGCAGAGTGCTGGCAGGAGAAGGGATCCCTTCCTGGGAAGTGGGGTAAAGCCCCAGAGCCTGCATCCCTACCAGGAGGTCTGCTGTTGTGTGCAGGGTTGCAGGGCTCCCTATCCCTGATGGCTTCCCACCATGCTCAAGCTGAACTTCCTGAAGCTGGACCCCTGCGGATGGTGGGAGTGGAGGCCACAGTGGCCAAGTCATGCCTGGGGTGGCCTCACTTTAGTCTGTGCCCTGTCCTTCTGTGCTCGCGTGGCCAGGGCTGCAGGCATCCACACGCACCCGGCTCACAGCGGCTTCCCAGCAGTTGATGGTGTCCAGCCTTGGTAGCAACTTGCCCTGAATCATTATGAAATTTTGCAGAAATTGCAGGTGCAGCAAAACCAGGTCGGGTAGCAAGTGTGCTTGACCTTGGTGCTGCTCTGCATTAGTGCCCTGGGAGGTGGCAGTTGGTGTGGTGCTCCTCCAGCAGCCTGCCTGTTGCTTCCCACACCCTGTGTTATGGACAGGCTTGGAAATGGTCCAGAGAGCAGCCTGGAGCAGAGAGAGCAGCATGGGGTGGAGGGGGATAAAAGGGTTCCTACAGTGATTTCAGGAGAAGCTGGAGCCTCCTCCTGCCCAGCCCACTGGGGTGCAGGTGTCTTCATGGGTGGTGGTGCTGGGCTGGAAGATGACCATGATTCTTTCACGCCTGGAGTGAAGAATCGTTTACCTGTTGCTCAGTGGTGCAGACAAGCCCCCTCCAAATGTCTGCAGGTCCTGCCTGGTGCTGGCCGTGACCCTCACAGCCATACCCCTTCCCCTGGGAAGGGGGAACCCCTCAGCCTTGGCTCCTCCTGGCCCTGCTGCAGCTGCTGGAGCTGGGAGCAAGCCCACTGCTTGTGCCCACTGGAGCCGTTTGCTTGTTGATGTACAAGGACCCTGTGAAGCCAATTAGCAGAAAAGCGATGATAGGTGTCAGGGCCAGGAGTTTGATGCTGGAGGGGGAAGGTGGAGGCTCGAGCAGCCCCCCGCTCCCCATCAAATCCCTCCTCCTGTGCACCTTGTTTAGCCGTGACTTTGCCACGCTGGGCGGCCAACGATGTAATTTCATTCCCGGGCTTGTTTCTCCCCGAACGCGTGGCCCTTGTCAGCTTTGCTGCGGAGGAGGAGGAATCAAACACGCCGGAGCAGCTTTTAACACTCGTTTAGAAACACCAGACAAACCGCCGCTTCTTACCAGCCACCGTGGCGGAGCTCGATTTAGGGGGAAGACCCAACCTGCTGCTGGCTGCAGCTGCTGTAGTGAGCTCTGATCCGGGACTTGGGTGGGGGCTGAGCTGGGTTTAGGCAACCAGTGGTTCCCCGCAGCCCCCGAAGGGTTTTGTTGTGGTCCGTGGGGGAGACTGGCTGCCCCCGTTCAAGCCCACCGAAGGTGATCAGCCCATGTGAATCCAGAGGACAAGTTAACCTCAGAGACGATGGTTGTGGCAGAGCTGTGCAGGAGCAGCCCCTGGCTCTGTGCAGTCCATTGGGGCTGGGGATGTGGACAGTATCCTCTGCTGCATGTTTCTGCTCATCCTCCTTGCCTTACTGTGGGATGATGTTCAGAAGTGAGCCCTGTGTGAGGAGGAATATTAGGAGGAGGAGGCTCCAGCTGGCTCAAGCCCCAGGGCTACTGCTGCCCAGATTTGTCAGGAGTGCAAAGATCTCGCATGTGCTTGGTTGTGGTGTGAGCATGGCCATGGTGTGAGCCTGTCCAGGTGCTGGGCTTGGCACTGCCAGAGGTACCTCCTGGTGCTAGAGGAGATCTCTGCCAGCACCGCAGGAGCACAAGCAGGGGAGGACATCACCCATAACAAAACAGTCCTTTTTCCTGGGTCAGGACGTGCCTTCCTCTTGGACTGACCCAGCCTGCATTACCCTCTCTCTTGCCTGCTGCCTGCAGCTGCCTTTTCCCCTGCTCTGTCTTGGTGTCACTGGACATCCAGCTCAGTCCCAGCTGGGACACGTAGCTCTGCCATTCATCCCAGTTAACTCTGCAGGTGAGCGCTGGGCCCCAGGGCTGGCGAATGCTGATGTAAAACCGCCTGTAATTGCCTAGTTGGAGGCAGTGGTGGGTCCATGCCTCCATTCATCCCTCATTCCACCACCGTCTGTCAGGCCACACCTGCCCTCTTTATTGGGCATCATCCTGGCAAATGAGGCATGGTGCCAGGGTGAGGTCCCCTCCCTTCCCAGCCAGCCTCCGCATGGGGTTTGCTGGCAGAGAGAAACTCTTTCCTCCCCTGCCTGCCATGTGCAGGGATCTGGTGGAGATGCCTTCTCCTTTGAGGGGCCCTCATCCCTGAGTCTGTGAGACCTGGCCAAAAGCCAGGCAGATCCATGTGCTTTCTCGCTGGCTCAGCTGGAGCTGCTGCTGATGCTGCCCTGTCTGCTTCCCATCCATTTCCTTGTCACCTGCGAGGCAGCTCTGTCTGCAGTGAGGTGGCCAAATCCCAACCCTCTGCTTGGACACATCTGGCATCTCCTGGCTTGTTCCTGTGGGTATTTGTGGATGTAGCTGTCATTCAGGAGGTCTTTCCCACTCTGTGGATTCCTTACAGCCGTACTGGCATTTATCATCACCCATCTGCTCCTCACTGTTCATAGGGGAGTAACACACATCCCGCAGCTACCTGGGCTGCAGCCTGCCCGAGCGAGATGTCCCTGCGGCTCTGCTCCCTTGGCTTAATGGGCCGTGCTCTCTCCTAGCTGTTCCCTGAGACTGGCCCCAGGCAAGGTGGGACTCGGCTGACCATCACCGGCGAGAACTTGGGCCTGAAGTTTGACGACGTTCGCGGGGGCGTTCGAGTCGGCAAAGTGGCCTGCATCCCCATCGAGAGCGAGTACATCAGCGCTGAGCAGTAAGTGCCTGGCAAGGGGTGGGCATGCTCCCGATTGCCTTGGTATGTCAGGGGCGGAGGTGCTGGTGTTCAAATGCTGCCCATGGCTGTGGAAGACATGGAGCTGACTGGGCTGAACTGGGAGAGAAGTACCTGCTGGTTGTGGTTGCTCTGGGAGGAGCCCAGAGGCTTTGGGGAAGCTCCCCCCAGGGCTAGCAGTGCCAACAGCCGCTGCCTTGGTTTCTTGTGAACCTGCTGGCACCTGGGACCTTTGCTTGGTGTCAGATCTGTCACTTCCTGAAGCTGGTTCATCCCCACCATGGCACAAGGAGTGTGTTGGTGGCAGGACACTGAGAGGTCCTTCCCTGCATCCCTTAGGATTGTGTGTGAAATTGGAAATGCCAGCTCGAGCAAGGTCCATGAGGTGCGGGTAGAAGTGTGTATCCGTGACTGCACAACCAACTACCGGGCCACATCCTCCAAGAGCTTCACTTTTGTGGTAAGCCCCATGCTGGGGAATGGGTCTGGCACCGCAAGAGGGAGGTGATTCTGGGCAAGTTGGAAAATTGGCCATCGTTTCTGTGGGGAGCAGGCAGGCGTGCTCTGGGCAGATATTGGGTCATGCTGGTTGAATTTCTCCAAGGCTGCTACTTCTCTGCCTCCCCGTGGTCCTGCAGGTACTGCCAGCCCTTAGCACCGTGCCCTGCTGCTGTCCCACAGGTCCTTCTCCTCTGCTTGCCTATCACCTGTTTGGCGTTGCCTGGGGATGCGGGTTTCAGTTCCCAGGCCACCTGACACCAGGGATGCTCTTTTCTTTTGACAGACGCCCACTTTCTCCCGTGTGGTCCCAGCACGGGGTCCTCTCTCTGGTGGCACCTGGATCGCCATTGAAGGCAACCACCTCAATGCTGGCAGCAATGTCTCCGTGACCATTGGGGGACGTCCCTGCGCTTTTTCATGGTGAGGGGCACAGAGGGTGGTGGAGGACATGTGGTGGGCACCTCCAGAGGCAGTGGGACCCCAAGATAGAGCAGCGGCCAAGAGCCCATGCTGGGGAGCCAGGAGGGACCCCGGGAACCAAACCCCGTGGGTGGCTAGAGGTGCTTCCCCCCGAAACCTCTGTGTGTCAGAGGCTGCAAGAAGAGCAGATTTTTCTCTAAAAGCACAAAGCCCTGAGGCATGAAGTGGATAATTTTTAGATTAGGGATGATAATGGAGCGGCTCTTTAAATATTTTCCTGCGGTAATTACTGGTTATCAGCCCTAATCGCTGCTGTTTGCAGCAGCCGCACGATGGGAACGCTCAGGAGCTGCTCAGCCTATCCCGGCTGCCTTTTGTTTCATTTCTTGGGTATTGGTTTTTTTTTTTCCTTTTTGTCCTCCTTTCCCTCTTTGACTCCCCACCCTGGCCATTTCAGAAGGGGAGAAGGGTTGGGCCAGGGGATCCTGGGCAGCATGAGCATCCCCAGCCGCCCTTGCCTTCCTCCTGCTTGAGCACCGATGGGTTGTGCATTTCTGCCCCAGGAGAAGTGCCCGTGAGATTCGATGCAGGACGCCCCCCGGGCATACCCCCGGTGGCTCTCCCATCCTCATCAACATCAACCGGGCAGAGCTGAGCAACCCAGAGGTGAAATACAACTACACGGAGGACCCCACCATCCAGAAGATCGATCCTGAGTGGAGCATCAACAGGTGAATCGTGGGCTGCCCACAAGGAGCTTGTGGGACACGTGGGGGGCTGTTTTCCACATGGATTCGCTCCTCGTGATGGGTGCATCTCAGTGCTGCTGCGGTAGCCGCCAACCCATCCTCCAGAGACACGGCGAGAGGAGTGTGAGCCATGGCTTGGCACCAAGGCTGTGCTAGCTCCTGGCCTGCAGTGCTCAGCCTGGCAGGGGGCAAGAGCAGAGAGTGCTTTCGGTCTGCTTAATTTCAGCTTGACATTTTGTGGCGGCAAATAAAATTAAAATATTTCCCATCGGGGGATTTTTTTGAAATGTTTACATATTTTTCTAAAAGGTTTGAATTGGCTGGAGAGGAGGCAAAGGAATCCATTAAGAGCTGGCTCCAAGGGAAACCTTCCCCAGGGTGTTGATGAGGAGTGAGCTCCCCAGGGGCATGGCCGAGCTCTCCAGGACCAAGAGATTTTTAACACCAAGCCATGGAGAAAACCTAGCAGAGCTCAGCCTGCCCTGCCACCCACTGCCTGTATGGTGAAGGTGGTGGCAGAGAGGACCTTCTCCTCCTCAGGATGCGTTCCCATTGCAGATGCCTGGTCTCTTTTAGCTTGGGAGCTGCCTTCAGACCCCAAACCCAGACACAGAGTGGGATGTTAGTGTTAAATAGCAGGTTTTATATCTCTGGTTGGCCCTTGGGTCAGCTGAGACGATTTGGCAGTGGTGCCTGTCAGATCCTGCCAGCTGTAGTGACATCTGGATGGGATAAGAGATCTTCAGGGCATTGTGGTTCACCCAGACTGGGGCAGATGGGCCTCTGGCTGGGGTGGATGGGTGCTTCCCTCCCAGAAGTTGAGACCTAGTGCCAGGCTGCCTTTCCTAACCCATTGTCTCCATGTCTCTAGTGGTGGGACGCTGCTGACTGTGACTGGCACCAACCTGGCCACCATCAAAGAGCCCAGGATCCGGGCCAAGTATTCCAGCTCTGAAAGGGAGAACGTAAGTGAGGCTGGGGCTCAGGGTAGAGCACAAGGAAGAGGGATGCTGTCCCTCTGCAACACAGGGCAGAAAGCCCATCCCTTGCCCATTAGGTGTGATGGTGTGGAAGGGCTGAGGTCCACGGGCTGCCACCCAAGAAGAAGCACTGATCTCCCTACAGAGCTTCCAGCCAGGTGCTGCCAGGAGACGGTTGAGATCTGAGCGTGCAAAACTGATGGGAGGTTTGTGGGATGTCTGCAGGACAGTGACAGAAAGAGCCCGTCCCCAGTGAGCTCCCACCTGCCACCCCTTGCACATCCATTGCAGACAGGAGTCTCTCTCTGCCTTGGGGCAGAATGTGGCACCTGTTGATGTAACAGCACAGGACAGGAGGTCCCAAGTCTAAACTCCATGTCCAGAATTGCTGCTTGCAGGACATCCTTGTGGGATCTGATCCCAACCTCCCTGTCAGGAGCTGAGTCTGACCTCGATCTGTGCCTCCCACAGAACTGCACTGTCTACAATGACACTACCATGGTGTGCTACGCACCCTCCATCGACAATCCTGTGCGGAGCCCTCCGGAGGTCGGTGACCGCCCGGATGAGATCGGCTTCATCATGGATAATGTCCAGGCTCTGCTGATCATCAACACCACCAACTTTGTCTACTACCCGGACCCTGTCTTCGAGCCACTCAGCCCCACGGGGATGCTGGAGCTGAAGCCCAGCTCTCCCCTCATCCTCAAGGTAAGGCACTGTGCACCCAGGGACACAGGGGTAGGGATATGTGCCTCTGTGGACGTGGCTTTTTGCCTCTCCTGGGGCAAAGTCCTGAACCACAAAAGCATGGATTTGCTTTATGTTGGGTTTTTTTCAAGTGTTCCCCATTGCACAAGAATTAACAATCTCGTTCCTTGTTCCTTCAAAGGGCAAGAACCTGCTCCCACCAGCTGCTGGTAACTCCCGCCTGAACTACACGGTGCTAATTGGAGACACTCCCTGCATCCTGACTGTCTCTGAGACCCAGCTCCTCTGCGAGTCCCCCAACCTCACCGGCCAGCACAAAGTCACGGTAAATGCTGACACTGGTGCCTTTGCTTCTTGTGTTCCGTCTGTCGCAGTGGTTCAGTCTTTATTCTGGCCCTGCTGCGGGTTCATCCTCCGATGAGGACCAGGTAATTGGTGCACATGCAGGAGCATCCTCTGGAGCCATCGTTCTGCTCCCTGGACGTTGCTCTCCCTAATCATGTGTTTGGTAGGACCAAATACTTTGTCCCCTCCCCGGCATGCTCAGTTGGGCATTCCTGTGCCCTGGGCGGCCCAGCCAACAACCTCCTTTCCCTTCTGGGTGCCAAGGCACAGCCTCTGCCAAGGCAAGGAGGGGGTACCACCCTTTCCCCCCATGGCTTCCTCATGCCATAAGGAAGGCTCCTTTGTTTGTGGGGTTGTAGCACAGTGGTGCTTGTGCTCCAGGACCCCGCCAGGTTGAAAGGGACCCGGCACAGTCCCCCCTGGGCTCCACACCCATGGGGGAATTCGCTTCACATCCCATCTGTTACTGTAATGTTGTCTGAATGAGACATCAAACTCTCTGCCTGCTCCGCGCGCGTGCTGGCAGCGTGTGTCCTGCATCCCATTAAAGCGCGTTGCACTGCTTTGGACCAGCTCTTGCCCATCCTTGCATTTTTCCTCATCCTTCCTCCTCAGGGGTGGGAGTCATCCCCCAGTTCTCAGCACAATGAGCATGGTGGGGGACAGCTGCCCTGGGCACATGCCCCTTGACTCCAAGGTCCATTTTTTTCCTCCACCATGGTGCAGATCAAGGCTGGAGGGTTTGAGTTCTCCCCAGGGACGCTGCAGATCTACTCGGACAGCCTACTTACCTTGCCTGCCATCATCGGGATCGGTGGTGGGGGCGGTCTGCTCCTCCTCATCATCATCATCGTCCTTATTGCCTACAAGCGCAAGTCCCGGGATGCAGACCGAACCCTGAAACGCCTTCAGCTGCAGATGGACAACCTGGAGTCCCGGGTGGCCCTGGAGTGCAAAGAAGGTGAGAGATCCTTGTGCCATTAGCATTCCCCTGCTGCCTTCCAGAGAGGGAATGAGCAAAGCTACCCATTGTTGCCAGCGGAAACAAACTCATTTTGGGTGGGATCTGGGGATTTTTCCAGTTAAGAAATTTCCCTCCATTTCTGCAAACATGAGAAAAGAGAGCGAGGAGGGTTGCGAGGGCTGCCTGTGAGCGGGCAGTCGGTCTCTCATTATGTGACAGACGGATGCTGTGAAATTGGACAGAATTCCTTGTATGATCCTACTGATAAAACCTAATTGCCCATTATCCCCCTGAGCTTGCTTCCGAGGCTCCGACCCTGCCAGCCACAGCCACAACCAGCCTGGGCACTGCGGATGGAGCAGGCACCAAAAACAAGATAATAAAAAGGGGAAAGAAAGAAAAACCCTTTGCTTCCTGAAATCCCCATCCCTACACATGCCTGCGGATGGCACTGGTGACAGGGAGAGGGGAGGGAGCTGGTGGAGGGGATGGTGTCTTCTCTTCCGCAGCTAGCAGATAAAAGGATCTGCTTTTAATTAAAAGGCACAATCTCTTCCCTGCCTTTTCTCTTCTCTAGTCCCACTAGTTACAGATAAGATAGCACGTCTTTCAAGCTGACGGTTTGTTTTTTCTCATCAGGCTGACGAGCCTGCAGTCTTCTCCCTGGCTTTCAGCTCCCTTTAAAGTGCCGTTAATTTGATTTTTCTGAGGGTTCCCCCTCCATGCGCCCCAACCCCTTTCCCTAGTGCATTTTCAGGACTCCTCTCCCGTCAGCTTTTCCCTGTAGGTGCAATTAAAGGTTCAGGGCCTCCCCCCTCCATCACATTCCCCTGGGAGTTGCGGCTCGGATCGGGAGGTGCCAGGGTGGGTGTGTTCAAGCTCTTCTCTTGAGTAGTATTTAGGTCAAAAAGAAACGAGGACATTCTTGTGGTTTAGGCTAACGTTTTCTCTCAGAAGCTCTGGCTTTGTTCAAGCTGTGCTGTTCCCTGCTGCCCTAAGCATCCCTGGGAGGCTGTGAGTGCTGAGCAGGGGGAATTTGAGCCCCTTGGGACCCAGCAGTCCTGTTCCCAAATCTGCCCCTTGATTTATTCAGGGGAAGTCATCTCCACCCTCCACAGCTCAGTTTCTCCATCTGTGAGATGGGGACAGTGATTGAAGCCTGCCAAGGGAGGGATGTGGAGTCGATTCATACTGTGGGGTGCTGGGGAGTGCAGTGGAGACTGGGTGCCAGTGATGTGTGCTGGGACTCTGGGACATGTTGCTTAATTCTACTTTTCCCACCCCAGCCTTTGCTGAGCTGCAGACTGACATTAACGAGCTGACCAACGACCTGGATGGGGCTGGCATCCCCTTTCTGGATTACCGCACCTACGCCATGCGGGTTCTCTTCCCGGGGATAGAAGACCACCCTGTGCTGAAGGAGATGGAGGTGCGGTTCTGTGTGTCTGTCTCTGTAGCATTCCACGCTGGGGATGTGCCCCTGCGTAGTCCACTGTGCAAGTCCTTGTGCCCCAAGCGTAAGGCTGGAGAGGTGCTTTGGTGGGATGCTGGCACAGCCTGGCATGGCAAAGAGCATCTCACTGCGTGGCAGCTGATGTGAATGCGAACCGGCTGCCAAACCATTACTGCACTCTCTGACATTCATATCAATATTTATATTAATATCATTGTTGCTGTCATTTTCTACAGCACTTGCTTTATTCAATTGGGTTTGTTTGATGCCTGACCGGCCACTCATGTCTAGCAGGCTTGTCCAACATTGCCTGCTTGCTTGGATCCCTTTCCCTGCGTAGAACCCATCCTCGGCATTCTTCTCCTGCTCCCCAAACAGGCTCCCTCTCCTCTCCCAGCCTCCCCAGGTCTGTTTAATTTAGTGCGTGCAATTGCACAGCAATTGGCTTCTCGTTTGCTGGGCTTCCGAGGCCACTCTTGATTAGAGGAGGGGGGGGGTGACCTTAGCTTCCCCTCACTGCTGACCCGGCATAGTAATTAACGTCGACGTGGGCTTCACAGTGTGTTTAGGAGAAGTAATTGGCCTTGGTGCAAGATGCACGGCCACTAATTACAACACAACAAGCTCTTACCAACTGCAGATGCACGTGCTGGTGTTGTACGCCAGCATGGCTCCAGTGCAGGGTCCTGGCCCTCTGCCTGCTCTCTTTCCCTGGTCCCTAATCCCAGCTCTGAAGGGCTTGGAGGACCCGTTTCCATGGATTTCCCCTTGCAGCTCAGGTTTCCGGATGCTGGGGCCACAGCAGGCGTGAGCAGAGCCCTCCCTGGGGAACTGCGCAAGCTGTGCCTGGCTCTCCTCTCACCTCTGCTCTTGAGAGTTTTCCCTAAAGAGAGAGGGGTGGAAAGGGTCACGAAAAGGCTATCAGAGGAGGGATTTTGTATTGGCTGCAGCAGACTGGGTGGCAGTTTGTCCATCTCCAGCTCCTGTCTCAGAATCTCCCACTTGAGAGAGCATGCCAGTCTGGCCTGGGAAACAAGGGGTTAAAGTTGCAAAGAAGAAGAAGAAGAAAAAAAATCCCCAAAAGAGATTAAATAAAGCAACTACAGTTGTGTAAGCTTCATATAATTTAATCGGGTTTGCTTTTATTTGTCTCTTTATTCAGAGTGTAACATTAGCTATTGCAAGTGACGGGAAGGCAACAGCACTTGCTCATGCACAGGCTAATCCGCAGCGAGCACCAGGCTGTTGGTACCAGCTCCCTTTCTCTTTAGGTTTTGAGGATGAGGTTTGTTACTTTGAGCAGATTTAAGCCTGATGAAATGTTTCATTTGGTATTGTTCGTTTATTTCTGCTAATGATCGGCAAGTTAAACCCGGGGGCCCAGGGAGGTAACAGGCATGCGGGGAGCTCAGGCGTTGCTGTGCTGCTTGTGATGGGGGTTTTTTGTCCTCCTGGGCTCTCTGCTAAGGCTCCAGCGTTGGGCAGGGCTCGTTTCCCATCTTACTGAGATCCTTTGAGAGAAAGCCTCTCATCCCGTGGTCTCTTTTGCTGATCTTGGCTCTAAAAGCACCAGCAATGCACAGAGGTGGGGATGCTGCACCTCTCCCTCTGCTCCGGTTTTACTGGTGGGTCTGGTAGGTCTCCGGAACAGCCACTGCACTCCAGTTGGCTCTAGGGTCTTCCTGCGCTGAGGAATCAACTGGCATCTCTGCATCTCCATAGGGAGCAGCCGATGCTGCTGAACTTCAGGCATCTGCCTGAGTTACCAGCATCGTTTCATTGAGGTCCCTACGTAGTCTGAAGGGAGGGACTCCAGGAAAGCCTTACGCAGAACATTTGTGTTCCTAGCAGGATGTCATCCTCTGACCTGCATTAAGGGAAATGGAGCCACGTGCTTGCTCGTGCGGTGCCTGTGAGAGGAACCCTGAGGATGGAGGCAGGGAGAGTTTGTCACTCCCCCATCACGCTTCTGGGATGCTCTGGGGCAGGCGTTGCTGCTCGCCTAGGTGGTGAGGGTGACAGTGGCACCTGGGGGCTTGTATTGCAGAATGGACAAGGACTGGGTGGGAAACAGCGGTTTTGTACAGTGGGAAAGAGTATTTTGGAGGGGGGAGTTACAACTGTGAGGAATTTCACTGAACTAAAAATCGCCAATCCCAAGTTTTGATTGAAGTGAAATGATTTGATGTGTCAAAACCCTGTTCTTCATGTTGAGTTGGTGTTTTGAAATGAAAAGTGTTATTTTGGCTCAATATCGACATGAAATGAAATTTTTTACTTACTCTCCCAATCAGGAAGACAAGGGAGGAAAAGAAAAAAATAATTAAAATTGATGTTTTACTACGCAAGGCTTTTATTCAGAGGAAATAATCTTCTCTAATGGGAAAACATTGTGTTTTAAAAATGTTCATTTCTCATAATGAATGTGGTCGGGGCTGACCAGAACTGGGCTGATGATAGCTGCACAGAGATGAAAGCATCCCAGCCCAATCCTTGATGGGTCCTGTGTGGCTGAGTATGGCCACAAATACACCCCCAAATGTCTTAAGAGGAAAGGGAATATTTCAGGTTGTGTCTGGAGTGGGGCAGAGCCAGGTTTCTGCTATTTGCTTCCCCATCTGAAATCCAAGCCCCCCAAACCAGACGGGTTTTCTGCTGGCAGAGCTCAGGGTTGTGGCTTTATTTGCTTTCTGTGCAATACCCGAAGTGCATGTTGCAGTGTCTTGGGTCATGAGCTGCTTGTTAGCTGAAATTGAAAATTATAATTTGTGTGTGTTTGGGAGAGGAAGAGTGTTTGTTTATGGGAGGGAAGTGCATATATGTGTCTGCACACACGTGGGAGAGAGTCTTGTATGGAAGGACGGGCATGTGTGTGTATATATATATATATATGTATATACATTTGATGCCCTGAGACTGTATTAACCTGATACTGAGATATTACCAACTATATAATACTTCTGGAGGGGACAGAGGCAGATCACCAAAAGGGCAGCTTGGCAGTATGGAAAGAGCAAATCCAGCTGCTTTTGGACCCTTTCATTTTGGGAGATGAGAGAATCCAGGGTCTTGTGCAGCCCAGCTGCTTTCTTCTCATCGCCCTCCCCCTTGTGCCCATCTCCCAGCTTTGCTTTATCCTTGCAGGTTCAAGCAAACGTGGAGAAGTCCTTGACCCTCTTTGGGCAACTCCTGAACAAGAAGCACTTCTTGCTGACCTTCATCCGCACCCTGGAGGCTCAGCGGAGCTTCTCCATGCGAGACCGTGGCAACGTGGCCTCCCTCATCATGACAGCGCTGCAGGGTGAGATGGAATATGCCACTGGGGTGCTGAAGCAGCTCCTCTCTGACCTCATTGAGAAGAACCTGGAGAGTAAGAACCACCCCAAGCTGCTCTTACGGAGGTGAGTGACCATCCAAGAAGCTGGAGCAGTGGAACAGTGCCCAGGCTCTTCTGAGCATGTGGACACGAGCTGGTGTCCTTTAGAGATGCTGTCAGTGATGACTTTGATATTGGTGGTGGCAATGCTGGCACCGGGTCTGTGGTCAAGCATTTTCTTGCCTGTCTGCATGCAAGTATGCGGGATGTGGGAACACCCAGACCCAGCCAACTCAGGAGCTGCCCATGGGATGTTCTTGCTCTGGTTCAGCAAGGTTCATGTTGTCTGGGAAGGAGGCAAGATGCTTGGCATTTGCTGCCTGCCTGGACTGGTGCACGGAGGATGCACGCTGGTGTCAGGCACTGTTGCGTATCACTACGTCCATGCTCCTATTTGCCTTCCCTTCTCCAGGGGACCAGGTGGTCCTCTACACCTCTCAGCATGTGGGGCAGCTTTTTCCTGGGTGCATGGGTGCCTCTGGGGGCTGGCAGGAGTCCTCCTTCTCCCACTGCCTCCTTGAGGCTTGCCCATCTTGCCAGGCACACGGGGGTTTTCCTGGGAAAGCCAAGCAGATATTCGCAAGCTGAGAGTCTCGCCGGGGCTGAGGGGAGCGCGAGCAGGAGGCAGCCTGCCAAGTCCTGCCGTGAGTCTGCCTGGCGCATCAATATTTAACGATAGCTCTGAGCTCTCCTTCATCATGGGCTGATGAATATTGAAAGATACACCAAGTACTGAACAAAAACAATTAATAAGCTCTACCAGCCCAGCTCGAGGCCCTCCGTGCCGTCTTCTCTCTTCGCCGTGCTGTGCCTCCCCATCTCTTGCCTCCACCAGCCTGGTGCCACCAGTCTCCAGCAGCAGTGCAGGGACAGCTGAGAGCCACGGGGCTGGCTCACCAGAAAGGCTCAAGGAAACCAGAGCATTGTTCAAACATCAACCAATGTTAATGACATGGCTGGACTGGACAAAACTTGTCAGGATTTGTGTGCCTGACTCTGGGGAGATGCCAGGAGAAGGCACAGAGGTGACGTGGTCCCAGCTACACTCCTGCTACCTTCTCCTGGCTGGTCTCTTTAGGCATACTGCTGCCTTACTCTCTGCTTCATTTATCCCATTACAAGGGTGCCCTTAATTCCTCAAAGCATCTCATTAGCGTTGTGCCAGAGGGGGGGTGAGATGCAGACCTGTGGCTGACCAGAAGAGGGGTGATTCTTGGAGGTGCTGACCCCCATCCCCCATCTCTGTTCCATGAGCACATCTTTAGGCTCTTCCCTTCTTACTGTCCCTCCTCAACACCAGGCTTCGCTGAAATATTAAACTGCGCTTCCAGCTCCTGGGTCTCTCAGAGCATCATGAAGCCACTGCCATTGGAGCAAAACGCCGGAATGAAGTAAATCAATAAAACATAAATAAAAGGCAGTGCGAGGAGGCCAGCAGCTGCAGTGGCTGAGCCATGAGAGCCCAGCCTGCGAGAGCCCCAGGACTGTCAGTCCCCAGCCACAGAGCTCGAGGGCCCATCACCGGTGAAGCTGCAGGAGGCTCAGGACAGAGAACAACTCCCCTGGCTGGTACCTTGCTTGTGCCTCCCTGAGTAATATTTAATGAAGAAACTTTGTTCTTCCTGCAGCCACAGCATGCAGCGAGCGGTGCTGAGGGTTGTGCTTTTGATTAGCCCTGCTGTTGGGCGTGAGAGTGTGCTTACCGCCCAGGGCAACGGGATTAACATTGATCTAGCTGAGGAGAGCTGTTATTTATTTATTTTGTTATTGGATAATCCCCCCTGTTGCTGTGGCATCTGGCTCTATTGCGGATAAAGACAAACATCCGCTGGAGCCTGGGTAGTGGCACTTCAGATGAGTGTTACGGGCTTGTCAGCAAAGGACCTGGACTGGGGAGGACGTCTGCTGAACAGCTTCAGCCCACCTGTCCCTTGACTTTCTCCACACATCCCTTTCCTTCTCCCTTTTTACTTCCCCATGATGGATTAATCTTTACAGGAGGGGCTTCCCTCCCCTGGAGGCTCAAGTATTAAGGTCCCCTAATGGTTTAAGGAGGGCTGTGCTATTCCAGGGAGGGTGTAAAGGGCTAAGCCCCATTACCTTGAGAGAAAGCTTTGGAAGGGACCATACAACCCTGAGCCAGCTTGAATAAACTCTGGGAAAGTGGATTTCCTACCCCAGCCATCTGGGCATTGGGAGCTGCTCCTGGCCCATCTGCCAGGCATGGCATTGCCGTTGGGCAGCACATGGCATTGGGCAGTGGAACTGCTTCTGGTGGCTCTGAGGATCAGGTTCTTTCTGGGTTATGTTTCTTGAGTCAGCCCATTTGTATCTGTTCCTCTGGTGTAACAGAAATGCAGCCACGTCTCTGAGGTTATTAGTATTGCTTGTGCTTTCAGGAGCATCTGCGTTTGCAAGTGGCTGATCTGATGATTAATGGGTGGATAAGATGAAGAAGCCTAACCGGAGAGGGTTGAGGTGCTGGCTGGCATTTTCACTTTAAAGGGAGCAAAAGCAACTTCAAAAATAATGGACATGTTGAGGGGAATTTTAATCTTACAGCAGCAAGACCAGGCTGTGGTGCAGACAGGCATGTTAAAACTGTCCTTGTAGGGCTGCATGGTTCACCTGGGACCTGAGTCACCCTCAGCTCCCTTCGTGCCGGGCTGTCCCTCTGCCTCCTTGTGCAGCAGGTTCCGGCTGCGGTGCCACCACCCTGAGGTCCCTGTGTCTTCTTCAGACCCACAATGTCTCACATCCATCCTGCGGGATCCTACTGCCCCTCTTGTGCATGTGTTGTTTGGTGATGGTGCCAAACAGACACAGGTAACTCCCCTGGACCTTCCCTGCCATGCTGTTTTGGAGCACGATGGCATCTGGATTTGAACCATGCTTTAGGAAACGAGGGGCAATAGATGAGTTCTCTTAAGGCAGTTTTGGCTGCTTCCCTCAGCTGCACCTCCAAAAGCTGAGAGGCACGTCTCCATTTCTAAATTCCTTTTGGAGCAGGTGTTTGCAGCATTGTTCACTGCAAACTCCTATATCCCCACTCCACTCTGAGTAGACACACAGAGACCCGGGTTTTCCACCATGCAGGCAGGGAAGGGTTAAACCCCAAGCCTGTCACGGTGTTCTGCACAGTGCCCCAAAGGTGCATGGAAAACAGCTTAAGCTTCCAGCCACTGCTCTTACTCCTTTCTCCTTTAATCCCCTTGTTTTCAGCTGTATTAGTACTGGGGATAAGTTTGACCGAAACCATATTGGGATCAAAGTCTCCAGACCTAAATCGATCAGTGGCTTTAACCACGGCCACGTGCCAGTGGACTGGTGCCCTCTCTGCATTGCAGGGCACCCCTGCCTGAGAGCCACCCAGATCCAGGCCCAAGGGCAGGGGCGTGGAGAGAACCAAGGATGCAGAGTATGGCCTCCTAAAACTTCACCATCATCGCTTCTGAGTGCTAAGAGCCAGGTGTCCTCTCCCACAGCAGACCTTGCACAGACTGCTGGGGAAAGCTCTATCCCTCCAGTACTGGTGGTGATTGCCCTCTTGCTCTGCTGTGGGTTCTGTGCTTGGAGGCTGTAGAGAACAAGGGCTACTTTGGGGTTTATGGTGAAGTCCCATGTCACCCAGTAATGGTGGCCCTGTGTCAGGGCAATAACAATATTGAGTACATTGCAGAAACAGAAGTCAGCAACAGCTCCAAGGTGGGGAGAGGGACTTCCAGCTAGATCAGGCACACGGTGATGTGGGAGGAGGTGTTCCTGTCATGGGAATGTGGATCAGGATTGACTTTGTCTTGCAACCTCAGCTATTCCCTTCAGGTTGGCCTTTAATTGAGAAGCTTGAGGTAGATTTGGTGACATTTTACCTGGCTTAGATATCTCATACGATCCTCCTGTGGAGGGGGCTGCCTGGTTCCGATGGGACATGATGGAAGAAACAAACTTCATTGAAGTAGAAGGTACCAAGGAGAAGCACAAAGCTGGTCATCCCATGGGTGAGACTCCCTATGGTAGAAGGTTCTGCTCAGCTCTCTCTGGTTCTCCAAAGACGCTGGAGACGAGTTTGCTTCTGCCTCCTTGGGGGGCTGCTGTAGCTCAGCCTTGTGAATGAGCAGGCTTTCCACTAGAGCTTTTGCTGTCTGCTTGTGTCCCTTTGCTTTGAGGCTCCTGCCTTTCAACATGTGACCTTTTAAAGCCAAAAATAATTTAGCCACAGTCCAAGGATGAGGTGGATATGGGTGAAATCAGAGACCTTTAATATCCTCTACTGACAGCTTTGTTCTCTGCCTTCCCTGCAGAACGGAGTCGGTGGCAGAGAAGATGCTGACCAATTGGTTCACATTTCTGCTGTACAAGTTTCTGAAGGTGAGTTTGGGAAGGGATGGCAACATGTGGGCATGGAGATGGTGGTGCTTCCACCTGCTAGAGCTGCTCTAGCAGCAGATTACACAGCCACAGCTCCAGCCCGTGGAGCCCTGACTTGGTCCTGCTGCTGCTTCAAGGTGACACCAGTGGGATGAATGGCACCGGCGGTCCTGCACCGGTTTGTCAGTTAGCAGAGCCATTTCTTGGGATCCTGCCTGGCATCAGCACAGCGAGGCTGGGTAGCACGCAGCCGTTTTTGTGGGATTTCATCCCTCATTAAGATAAAAAGAGTTTGAACCATTTCCAGCCAAGAGATGAGAGTGAGCAGGAGTCTGTGCAGAACTCAAGTGATCGTCAACAAGAGGTGATTTATAATATCACTTACATGTACTTGGCTTTTTGCCTCTGTCGAGGGATAGCCTGTACCTATAAAAATCTAGCTGTAGTGTGTGGTGGAGATTGCTTTCCAGGGGTGGGAGAGGAGGAAAGCAATGCCATTTGTGGAGAAGTGTCAAACCTCCTGCTGCTTTTGAACTGGAGCTTTGCTCAGTGGGACCATGTTCCACCCCTGCAGTGGCAACCTCTGTTGAGATCAAGTAGAACACTAGTAGACTGCTCTTTAGGATCTGCGGCGTCGGTGGGACAGGCCAGGAGCAGCTCTCGTTGTGGATAAACTCTCTCAGAACTTCTTGAAGTGGACAAGGTTGTGCTTTGGCTGAGTAAAGCGCAGTGCAAGCCTTCGAACGCCCACAGTGGTGTTTGGGGATGTTGCATTTGTGTCTGTGACTTGCTGCCCTTGGCCTGTCCCTGGGCTGGGTCATGTGTGCATGTAGCAGGGACGTGTTCACCTTGTTCAGAAGCTGCTTTGGATCAGCTTGTGTGCCACCACTGTCCTGCATCTGTCCTTGTACAGCCCAGTGCCCCTTTGGAGAGGCTGCCAGGCACATTGCCAGTGCAGGGCAGATCTGAGGATAAGGAGTAGCAGGAAAGAGAGAGAGACGTGGGGAAGGGACCAGGGCAATGCCTTTGGCTACACCATGGCTTTGGCAGGGGAAAACACCTCTAGTCTCTGGGTGGTAGCAGCAGGAGAGAGAAGTCTGATCTAGATGCCCCATTACAAGAGGAACACATGCAGAGGTCCTGGATAAACTCACTGGCTGTGAGATTTGTTACACTGGGGATCATCATCTCAGGGAAGCGATTGAAACTCCATTGCTTGGGTCACTTGTGTTGGGCTGGAAGAGACTGGGTTGGTCCCACCAGAGAAGAGCCACAGGGCCATTTCTGCCTGTCTCTTGGCAGTGAGGATCACAGGTGGCATCAGAAGCAGGAGAAACCCGTAGAGTACATGGAGAGGTATCACAGCAGACAGTTTGCCAGCAGGGAAACCGCACCAAACTGCGGTAATCATGCATGTTAATGAGGCAGGCAGACGTGTGCCCAGCTGCCAGATCAACTCTCAGCAAACCTGCCCGAAGCAGGGCTGGCCGCTCGGCATCATGCGGTCGTGATGTGCTGGGGTGAGGGATGGAAATGGTGCCAGGACAGCCCCCCTGCCCAGGGCCAGCAGCGTGGGGAGCCAGCGAGGGCTGGTGCTTTCATGAGGACCCTGTAGTAGCATTTATCAGACTCTTAATGAGACACCCTGGGGAAAGGGAGAGGGATAAATCGAGACAAGTGCTGAAAAATGCGCGATATTAGGTGCCTGATGAGCTAGATCTAGTCAATAAGACACTTTGAGTGTTAGCTGGCTTGCCTCAGCCTGTTCCCGACGTACTGACGCGTGCATGCACGGGGGTGTTTGCAGCTGCCCTGCTCCAGCTTGACTTGTGTGGAGAGACCCCCAGAACCCCCCTCACTCCAGCCCCCAGCAGTGAGGAAACTGTGTCAGGGCTGGCAGTGCGGGCATGGCCGCAGCTGGGGAGCAGGCAGTCATCCATCCACCTGCAGGGCTGCCCGGCCCCATCTCAGCAGTCGCCTCCTGTATCTCACCCGATGGAGATAATCTCAGGACAGCTGTCTAGCACCAGTTTCTGCAGTCTCCATTCATTTTCTTGGTCGCTGTCAGGGATGAGCTCTAAACCATCATCTTCTATGGCCCAGAGAGCAGTGACCCACAGCAACATCTCAGCCCCAGTCCTCAAGATCCACTGGGGACAGTGAGGTTGGGAGTGACGTTTTGCATTTTAAGGGTAGGACCCACATTTCAAACAGGTGGGGAAGGCAAGTTGGAATGTGGTGGATGCGCAGAGTCAGGGAGACAGGGCAGAGGGGCTGTTTCAGTTGACATTAGGGTGCCTGACAGGTCAGGTGCCTGGGGCATGCAGGAGCCCCAAAAACCTGCATAGTGCTGGGGGAGTGACATACCCATCACCAGGACCACTGGTGCCTCCATCCCTCTGGGCCAGCTCTACTCCACATATCCAAAAAGAGCTTTATTCCCCATCAGTCTGGCGGGTGTCTGAGGAGCAGAGAAGGTGATGTCATGATGGCTGGAGTGCAGCAGGGCCACCAGTGTGGGGAGGGCTGCACTCACCTCTCTTGGTGGGGATCTCCAGAGGTGGACACACAGCTGCAGATGAGGGGGCAGCAATCATGCCTCAGTGGAGAGGGGAACTCTGTGGGCTGAGATGGGAGTAGCTGTGCCAGATGTGAGCAGGAGTCCCTCTCCAAGCTCTCCTCCATCCACACCGCTTCCCCAGATTTGGAAGTTTTATGAGGAGTTTTTACAAGCAACTGAAAGAAACAGCTCAAGGTTTCCCCCTGCGGCTGGAGGGGTGGGCTCAGGGTGCCACGGGACCCCCTGGGGCTCACCACTCTGCAGCCAGCCTGGCACTCCTGCCTCACTGGGCAGCGTGCACTGGAGCACCTTGGGTCTCCCACTTTTCCAAGCTGACTTAATGAAGCCAAGTTTGCAAATGAAACATAATTTCAAAGACAGGCGTGTTGTCGGAAGGTCTGGGGATGATGTATGCCTGTTCCTACTCGTTAGCAGCTGTCTCTTTAATTACCACAGATGCTAACGAGATGCTAACAGCATATGGTGACAGGGAGAGCAGCCGCACTTTGCACCAAAGTACAATTTATTTGTGAGGGGGCTGAGAGGGAGGGGTGAGGGCTGGTGGGGCAAAATCTGCTGAGACTTCTCCCTGTCCTCTCTGCTCCCATTGTACCTTTTTTCTCTCTTAAGGCTAATGCCTGTATCTGCAAGGGCTCATTGGGATTCAGATCAGGGAAGAGGTTTGGGGCCCTGAGCGATAAAGGAGTGTCCACTTCCAGCCCTGCTGTGCCAACTCATGGCTCTAGGCTGGTTGAGACCTCAACCTTGGCAAGTCCTTTGTTGTTCCTGAGTTGCTGCAGTTCCAGCATCTTCAGGGGAAGTGCCTGTTCCAGTTTCTGTCTCCCTTCCTCCCATCTATGAAATAGATGGTGATGTGGCTCTGGTTGGTGGCTAAAGCTGGCTCTGTTTATAGAGGTTTGACAGTGAGATCATGTAGGTGGCAAATGGTTTAACTGCAGGAAACTTCATTGTCTGCTCCTCTCCATCAGCTGGAGACTCCAAGGTAGGGTTGTCAGCAAGTTGCTGTCTTGCTCTTCCTTCCCAGTGGATCTGGGTAGCTGTGCTCAGCCATTATATGGAGAAACTTCCTTTGACCTCATGTGAGACTGGGCTCCTGGCAGATGCTAGAATTGCATCATGATACCTGGGCAAGAGCCCCCAGCCTGTCTCACCACTGCATGCCCTTTCCAGTCCTCAAGTGCTTCTCTTGGCTGGGCCAGCTTAAAAGATAGACTATATCCCATACACAAAGCCCCCAGACCCAACCTGCCCTTCACTAACCCCAGATTTAACCTTTTTAGCTCCTTTTTGGACTGTAGAAAGAGCAGAATTCACCAGGGAGTGTCTGGAAACTCTGGGAAGCTGAGATTAGGGGTTGATAGACAAAGGACAACCTCCAGCAGGCTTGGAGGGAGAGAAGGAGTTCCTCCATGGGACGAATTTTACCATTCCTTGCAGTCATGAGCAAGGGCTGCAGACTCTTCATAAAGCCATGTATGGGGCTTGATGCTGCAAGGCCACAGCATGCTCCTGACATCGTGGTTCTTGAAAGGCAAAGCTGATGCCTGGGATCTTCTCACCCCTCTCTCTCCCTCTCCTCCATCCTCTGTCCCGCAGGAGTGTGCTGGGGAACCGCTCTTCATGCTTTACTGTGCCATCAAGCAGCAGATGGAGAAGGGACCTATTGATGCCATCACAGGAGAGGCTCGCTACTCCCTCAGTGAAGACAAGCTTATCCGGCAGCAGATTGACTACAAAATGCTGGTTAGTGCAAGGGGAAGCATCACTGGTACTGCTGCTTGACAGGACTGCCAGGTCCAGCTATTTAACGAGATCTTGGAGGCACACAAAGTACTTCACAGAGAGTTGTTTGTTGCTTTTTCTTCTCTCTGGCATCCCTGGGGGGCTTCTTGCCCTGTCTGTATGGTGCCCATCTCAGCTAGGGTCAGAAACAGGGCCTTCCCATGACAAGGTTTACTCTTGTCATAGAGCTAGGGAAGCCAGAGATGAACTGAATGCCCCTCTGTGCTTCTCCCAGCAAACCACAGATGCTATTGAGCACAAGCTACCTGGAGCAGCCAGTGGCTCATGTTGGGTGAAGGTCAAAGTTAGAGCCTTGAGATTACTGCAGGAGTCAGAGAGATACTTATCTTCCTCCATATAAGCCATCTTCTCTGTCCAGTTCAAAAATAAGCCAAGTCCTTCCCCTGACTGAGCCTGCAGCTGGTTCTTCACCGCCTCAGTCTCCACTGGGGTGGGGATGGGAGAGGAGTGAAGTGTGCCTGGGCATTGCTCAAGTTAGACAGGTTTTGGTGAGTTGGGCATGGTTTGCTGGTCCAGGATTCCTTTGCTGACACTGTGCTGCCTTTCTGGGAATAGTTTGAGATTTGAAGCTGGTGAGGAGGGATGGGGAGAAGGAATGTGCTATATGGCTGCTGCTCCACAGTGGCCTGGGAGGTGAGAAGTCATGGCCTGTAGATGGCTCTAGCCCTATGTCCTTGGACCTGCCTTTGCAGCCAGTGCATCACAACCTCTCACTCGAGTCTTTGTGTCATCCTGTTCTCTGTAGACCCTCAACTGTGTGAACCCCGAGAATGAGAATGCCCCAGAAATCCCTGTCAAGGTACTGAACTGTGACACCATCACACAAGTGAAAGAGAAGCTGCTGGATGCTGTGTACAAGGGGGTGCCCTATTCCCAGCGACCCAAAGCTGGAGACATGGACCTGGGTAAGAGGGAGGCCAAGAACTTACCTGTGGGGAGCAGGAATGTGACTAAGAACAGAAGTGCCCAACAGAAGTGCTGTTCAAGGCAGGAAAATCCACATCTCCTACAGGAGAGGGGACCAGGCAGGAGCAGAACATTTGTGCTTGTCCAGTCCACTTCTGCTGTGCTGGTGGCACTGACTGTGTGTGGAGAACTTCTGGATTGCAGGATTGGGTTGGCTGAGGTCCACGGACACCAGCGATAGTTAAGAACAGTGTTAATTGTTCTTAAAGGAGGGGCAGGAAAATGAAGAGGAGAGGAGCAAAGGGAATGGTTGCCAGGGTCAAATTGATGCTTTCTTTCCTTGAGTACTTAGAAACAGCTTTTGCCCAACACCATATTGATAGTCATCAGTCCTGGGGTTCAGAAGGTGGTGGGAGGGCTCTTTTGTTGATGTCCAGACTGTGCTCCTACCCTTGCTTTGGCTTTATGCTCCAAGCCCCCAACTAACGACAAGCCCTTCTCCCTCATGGAACAGAGTGGCGGCAAGGCAGGATGGCCCGGATCATACTGCAGGACGAAGATGTCACCACAAAGATTGACAATGACTGGAAGAGGCTAAACACCCTGGCTCACTACCAGGTAAGGCTATCTGTGGTGGAGAGCACTGAGCAGTCACCAGCTGCTTTGATCTTGAGCATCTCTTCTCCCTCCTCAGCTTGGCCAGGACCAGGACTCAGCTTTCCAGACCATGCTGCTCATGCAGGGTTGTGGCCAGGAGGTCTGCAGTCACTCTCTTGCCTGGGCCCTATGTTTATGGTCCTTCAATTCAAGGAAGCACTAAATAGAGTGTCTCCAGGACTCATTGAGGCTGTTTCCTGCTCTGACCTTACTTTGCCATTTTCATGCCAAGGTTTCTGTTATGTTCCTCTTCTGACCCCTTCCCCTGAGCTGTCGTGGCAGTAGATATGTAGGTGTTCTTTGCTGGAGATGGATGTCTCTGGGTGGGGGTGCAGTGTAGCTTCATCCCTTCTGGGCTGGTTTCTCCTTGCTGTGGGGCTATTCCTCCTGTGCCTCTCCGGTATCACAGGCTGCTCACGACATCTCTGCCCCCAGGTGACGGATGGCTCCTCAGTAGCCTTGGTGCCCAAGCAGAACTCAGCGTACAACATCTCCAACTCCTCCACCTTCACCAAGTCCCTCAGCAGATACGGTGAGTGCACAGAGGCATCCTCTACTGTGCTGGCAGAGGAGGTAGCACTGGGCTGGGCTTGCAGACCAAGGCACAGAGCAGGTGACTGAAACTGTGGTTCATGTGAACAAGGTCCTCCAAACCCCTGGCTCTCCTGCACCATGCTATTTATTCTGGTGTCAGAAAGAGAGCAGATGCCCCCAGAGCCATCTCTCTTTGCAGTGTGTCACACTCAGGGGAGAAAGACACATGTCACGTGGCTGCTGCTAAGGGATCTCCTACCTTTTATTCCCCTGAAATCAAATTAAAATAGGCTCAGAAGCACTTTGCACTTAAACGAGCAGAGTTGACGACTCCAGTGAACATGCTGGCAAGTGTACTTCAGCCTTGGTTTGGAAGGGAATAGCGTGGTCAGCTCAGATTGACACAGGAGGCATCTGTGTTCCTGGCACCTGTGTGCTGGGAGCAGGACAGACCTCTGCAGAAACCCTTCCATGATGGTCCTGGCTCTTGCACATCAGCCAGGCTTCAATGTAGCCTGGCAGGCCTTGAGGATGGTCTCAGCAGAGCTCCCAGTCCGCAATGACTGCAGAGGCTGGATCCCAGAGCTCCCGTTTCACGGCCATAATGTGCCCTAAAGCCTCAGTGGAGGGAAGGGGGTGGAGGGGCTGGCATCGAGGCAGAGGTGGGCAGGGTACGAGTGTCCTCCTCTGCTTGTTGCTTGCAGAAAGCATGCTGCGGACAGCCAGCAGCCCTGACAGCCTGCGCTCACGGACCCCCATGATCACCCCAGACCTGGAGAGCGGCACCAAGCTTTGGCACCTGGTGAAAAACCATGACCACATGGACCAGCGGGAGGGTGACCGGGGCAGCAAGATGGTCTCCGAAATCTACCTGACCCGCCTGTTAGCCACCAAGGTATGGCCCAGAGACACGGTTCTGCCACCTGTCTTTTTAAAATCTTTAGTGGGGAAGGGTAGTGATTTGGATTGTCCAGAAGTGGTAAGCACTGCTTTTTGATTAGCCTTCTGCTTTAGCACAGTAGGAGCTACTCTCTTGGTATCTTTTGTGAGCCTGAGGTGATGTTTTTCTGTATCGAAAACCTCAGTGAATATCTCTTGTGTTCCTATTTATATCCCCTGAATATCCTCTTTGTTTTTTACACCCTTTGGTGTTTTCATTGTTCCCTGTATCCTTGAGCAGCTTAGGGACTGCAAAGCAGAGATGCCCTGGGGCAGGTACCTCATCCCCTTTGGTGGTGTTTGAGATAAAGCTGCAAAATCAGCCATGTGGGAAGGGTAATTACCTGGGGCATCTGGCATCGAAGTGTGTTCCCCTTCCCTCAGCACACAGAAAACCTCTCTTGTGCCAAATGGGTGCTATGTGTCTGAGATGTCCCTAGAGAGGAGCGGAGGGCTCTGCTGAAAATACTGGCTCCACATTGCAGACTGGGTTCAGCCATCTTCCCTGTGACTTGGCTCCCGGCCTTCTGAGACAAGGGCTTGTTCAGTGATGTTTGTCATCGGGTCTTGGGTGCCTTAGTAGGCCCTAAAAAAGACCATGATATAACATACATTCACTTAGGTTTTGCTCTATATGGTGTTTTCATTTGTATGCTTTTAGTGTGTCACGTCATGCAGTGAAGGAGATACCTCGTTGTTGCAGTGTCTTGTTTCCCAGTATAAACCACCTAGAACTAGTAGAGTTACATGTAGACTGTGCTGTGCTTCTCTTCCAGGTGGTAGGAATACAAGTGAAATTGGTTTAAAGGCCAACCTTTAACTAAAGGCTCATTTCTCTGCTGGTGCTTGCGCGTTGCTGAGCCACCCTTCTCTCTCCTCCTCAGGGCACCCTGCAGAAATTTGTGGATGACCTGTTTGAGACTATCTTTAGCACAGCCCATCGTGGGAGCGCGCTGCCCCTCGCCATCAAATACATGTTTGATTTCCTGGATGAACAAGCTGATAAGCATCAGATCAATGACTACGATGTCAGGCACACCTGGAAGAGTAACTGGTAATGGAGGAGAGCAGTGGGATGGGTTTGGGGCTAATGATACCACAACTAACAATACTTCCCACCCCTCCCACAGGGAGCAGAAGTATGTTCCTGGAAATGATCCAGGACAAGAGGCCCATATCTCAGTATTTCGGGTGTGGGTAAATCCCTTGCATGCCTTCCTGCAGCAGAAAAAATCCCAGGAATGCAGTGCTCCCTCAGCCCTTCCATCCCCAACTCCCAGGCACCACACTCCCCCTGATGGCTGGAGGCCGAGGACCTCAGCAGCTCTGTTCCTATCTCACCTTGGCCAAACACTGCTTGGGCTTCTACATCCTCAGGGCTCCTCCAGCGATGCCAGCCCCAGTTCTCATCTTGACTGTCCTCAAGGTGTTTCCATGCTCGCTCCCATCACTCAGCTGAGCGTGCCCTAACCAAGCCAGAATAAAGCTTTGTGCCCATCCCTCCTAAGCTCACCCGCAGAGCCAGCCCATGGCTCTGCTGATCACTCTCCGAGAAGTGAGGCGGAGCAGCTGATGAGACCTCCATAAGTGCCGTGCTGGGACCAGGGCTCAAGCAGGCGCTGGCTCCTGCTCCACAGCCCCCCCTCGGCATTTTTCTTTTCTGCTGCCTCACTGATTTCATCTCTCTGATCTTGCCGTTACTGGAGACGAGTATGTACGTTCCCGTGTCTGGCATTTGTTAAATGGCAGCCAAATTGCTTTTGTGTAGTTCAGTAACTGTTGGCAATTAGCAGGGCAGGAAAAGAAACATTTTTAAATGGAGATGTGAGAGCGCGGAAGTGCTTGGAACTGATTTATAACTTGGATTTCTATGTTAAAAGAAGGAGTGAAAGGCAAGGAAGGAAAAAAAAAAAAGCCCCACTCCACAGGGGCTGGGCATGCAGGCTCCTGCATACTAATGCCTGTGCTTATCTCTGGGCACTAATTCGATGTGTGGAGCTAATTTCTGGAGGCCATTCCCTTCACAAATGAAATATGTACATGCACCCGGTACCCTCATTAGGAAAGTCCTGGGGAATGAAGTGTGTTTTGTCTAAGATAAAAGCATTCGCTGGTTGTTGGTGCTGAGGAATGACAAAGTGGAGGGTCTTTCTGATTGAGGGAGCCCCTGAGATGCTCTTGGGAGAAGTGAGGGGCAGCAGGATTGGGAAATGGAGTCATGGAGGGTGGCATGTGTGTCAGTATGCAGCAAACATCCAGTCAGTGGCTGGCCAAGAGACCCACTGCCTCTGCAGCTGAGAGCTTTATTTCCAGCATCTGAGGCTGCCTAAATTCTCCTCGGGTGTTAAATGTGCTAATGAGTCCCTTGAGAAGTCCAGTTAAATCCCTCCTCCAACACTGAAGATGTGTGAAATGCCACACAGCACCTTCATAGGGATTATTGATGTGAAAGAAAGGGCTTGTGCCTGGTTTGACCCATGGGCTCAGCAAGGGCTCTTCAGTATGAGCAGATTCTTAGAGAAACCACAGATCTGTGCTGCCCTGGTTTGCTTTCGGAGATGTTGGCTGTGCTGAGGAATTTCTCCGTGGAGGATGTGGCCATGTGGTGGGTGGGCAGAGGGGAACGGCCATTTACCCCAGGGTGTTTGCATCCCTGGGGTTCTGGAAAAGCAGCCTGCCCAACTCTGGGTTGTGGGGAGTTCCTTCTCCACAACCATAGGTGCATGTGTGTGCCAGCTGCCCTGTAGGGCTTGGTTCAGGTGCTGACTCCTGTTTCTTTCATCCCTCAGTCTACCTCTACGTTTTTGGGTGAATGTGATTAAGAACCCCCAGTTTGTGTTTGACATTCACAAGAACAGTATTACTGATGCCTGCCTATCCGTGGTGGCTCAGACATTCATGGACTCCTGCTCAACTTCTGAGCACAAGCTAGGAAAAGACTCTCCCTCCAACAAACTACTGTACGCCAAGGACATCCCCAACTACAAGAGCTGGGTAGAAAGGTGAGTAGACTGGATAATAGCTCCTTGCTTCACCTGGAGGACCTACAGTGGATGTATGTGGGTGTGGGGACTTGGGTTATTGGGAGGACTCCTCTTGGCTGCTGTCTGAAGAAGGATCGTACTAATGCTTGCAAAAGGTGATCCTCTCATTTGGGAGATGGTGCTTTCTCTTGATTGTCTCCTGAAATGAGCTTGCAATGACTGTTTGACAGAGCTGTTTATGACTTGCTTGTGGGATGCTATAAGCAATGTCCACTTTTAGGTTGTCTGATGTTTTCTGTTGTAAAAACTTGGTCTGTGCTAGGGAATTGCTAACACTTCCCTTAATTGCTTTCAAAGAGCAGTGAGAAGTCAGCATCAGACTAGAAAAGTGCCTTTTTTGTACCATGACAATGCATGCAGGTTTTACTGCAATGGTTGAAAATTACCGTTTCCCATCTCACATCCATCAGGACATCTCGCCTGGGATCCTGCTGAGAGCACGTGCTTTGAGGCAGTGCTCAGGCTGCTGTCGCTGTGCCAAGGAGCAGGGAGAGGAGCGGGTCCCCTGACTCTTTCCAACACCCTCCACCTTCGTTGTTAGCTGATGAGAGACATCCTTCTGACCCCCTGAATTAATGCACTGCTAAAAGTTCAGAGTTTGAATGCTACTGATTGCAAATTGATGGGCTCAGGCATAATGCTGTGTTTAGCTTTATCCTTTTGGGATAGAAACCTAGGAGGTGTCCTCCAAACCCCTCCAAATAGGGCTACTGTGCAAGTGGCGCAGTCTTGTGAAGTGAGACTTCATCAAGCTTAAGAAATGGCCGATTTCAGGTTGCTGGTGCAACTTTCCCCTTGTGCTGATATGCTGGGTTATAGATCATGTGCTGTTTGGTTTTTTTTTTTTCTTTTAATTGAGAACCCTTCCCTTTTTCAGCATCTAGAATGGATCTAGAATGAACTGAATGACAGATGTCCAGGCAAGAATAGGTGTCATATTGTCTAGTTGCAAGCCTGTGACTTTGTAGTCTAAATCATCCTTTGGATGCTCGCTTGTAGGCAGTTATTTTTGTCGCACCATTGGCATGCCAGGTGCTTTGCAGGCAGGTAAAAAGACCAAGTTCTTCCCTCGAGGAAGACAGGGCTTGTATCAGAAGAAAAGGTGCCCCTGAAATATGATGGCTGAGGTGAGAGATGAGCTGCATTGTAATCGGAGAAAGGTCTTTGTCGGGGGCTGGAGGGGCCTTTGAGTGGGGTCCCGTAGGAACATCACAAACTTCATAAGGTAAATTTCTCTGACCTTGCCATCTCTATGACAAAAATATTCAGCTCTGTGTGTGCCCAGAGAGGGAAAGGTATAAAACCATACCAGAGTTGGAACATTGGTCTAGACATGCTGTGTCCCTGGGGAGGAGGTGTGAGATCTCATCCGTGACAGATGTTCTGCCATCGCTTACCACCAGTACAATCCCAGAAGCATCTGAGCAGGGGACAGATCTGCCCCGTGCAGGGTGCGACTGCATCTTCTGCTGCTCTTCTTCTGTGGGGATTTACAGCGTATTCAGAATTTCTGGTTTTTGGCATGGCTCTTGTCACAAAGCTTTGCAGAGGCAGGATGGGAGTGATGCAGGGGTGGCTGTGTAGGACTGCTAGTCCCAACAGCAGGTCTGTCTGCCGCAGTGGCTCCGGTACCAGCTGAAAGAAGGACATCCTGCCAGTCTGAGGCAGGAATGGCACAGTAAAGGGCCTGGGAGGTGGCGAGCCTGGGGAAACACAAGGGGACTGCTTCCAGGGTCATTGGCTGTGGTAGGTGTCCTCTGGAAATGGTAAGTGTGACTGGGATCTTGGTCCACACAAGCCATGGATGCTTGTACTGAAAAATGATGGTTTCCTGGCATCGTATGTGTCATGATAAAACCCAGAACGTAAAACTGCTGCATGTTATCTTGTTATGGCAGCCACAAAAGCTTTCTTCTTGAGCAGGTCTCCCATGACTGCCTCCCCACAGTGGCGGCAGGAGGATCTCTAGGGATTTTCTTTGCTAATCAAAGTTGGCTGAAACGGAGAAGTTTGGGCATATTGTCCCTAATATTCCTCAGCACAGGAAGAAGTAATGTCAGCTTTAGGAGACGTCACACTGCGGGTAATCTCTCTAGTGGCATAGCAGATTTCTTGATGCTTGGTTTAGTCAGAGGTCCTCACCTCAGAGTACTGTTCTCTTGGCAGCATCCAGAAAATATCTCGCATAATTTTCTGGGTGTGAATGAGCCTCCTTGTAAAAACTGCCCAAGTATTTTATCACTAGCTGAGTTCAGCGCTGTGGGATGGAGTAGATCCTCATATTCATCTCCTCAAGTGGTCTTGCTGCCATCTGCTTCTATCCAAGTGCTCCAGCCATGTTCCATCTCAGTGTTCGGCTGATGATGCTAATGATGCTAATCACTGTACCAGAAATTTCACTGAGTGAAGAGTCATGAGGAGTAAAGCAAACCTGGAAGAGACTGGCACTCTCTTTCCAGGTGGTGAGAGTGGCATGGGCTTCTTTGCTCTGGGTAGGATTGCTGTTTTAATAGAGGCCTGTGGTCACAACCCTGGTTTCCAAAAGGACCTCAGTGGTCAGTCCACTGGTGCGTCTGCTTGGTATAACCCTCATGCTGCAGTAGAATGCTGCAGCTTTGATCTCCTTGGGTTTTGATGACTATCTTGTCAAATATTCTGTTTTTCTACTACGATTCTGGACTATATAAGCTGTGTCTGGGTTTCCCTGTATTTGCTGAGTGTATCAGCGAAGCAGCTGTAGGATAGGACTGCAAATCTTAAGGTGTCCTAGGGAATGTATCCTACTGGTAACAACCATCCAAGAGGCACAAGGAAGACAGGAAAGCACCAAATCATTTGACCTAGGTATGCGCTAAGACATCAACTACTTCCTCTGCTGCTCAGGATCCTTTGAGTTCACAGACACTTCTGCAGAACCTCAGTTTTCACTGAAAACAATAGCTCCTCATAGCTTTTTGGTGGGTGGTAACTTCTGAGCCTGGACAACAGCCACTGTAGCTGTGTCAAATGCCTGTTGCTGAGCAAGATGTAACTACACAGGCATGTGTCACTGAAAGGGCTGGATGTGAACTTGCCTTCTGTTCACGTACCAAGTATTTAACTGAATGCAAAGGAGCATCATTGGCTTCGGCAGCATGGTGTCCACAGGGGAATGGTAGCAAGCCTCACGTGTTGCTGTCAGCATGGAGGATTCTGGTGGATGTGCTTTGGTGTGCAAAACATACCAGTGGGATGGGAAGGAAGAAAAATGTGTGGTTTAGGTGGTGGGAAATCCCTCAGAGCAGAGGTTCCTGGCTTCTCAGCACGGTGAACTGGGCTAGGCTTGGCACTGCTCTATTGGGAGCATGTTCCAAATGATGCTGACCACTCCATGAAATGCTCAGAGACCTCTTGATGAGCAGCAGTATTATCACAGGTGATCGTGATCTGTCACTGCTTGGAGACAAGATGCTCTTCACCTTGCCTTGCCAGTGGCTGTTGTCTGTGATCATTGTAGTGGGCACCCATCCCCTTCTGTCTGTCCCTATTTCTGACCCACTCTTCTGTTTCTCCCTTGCAGATATTATGCAGATATAGCTAAAATGCCAGCAATCAGTGACCAGGACATGAGTGCATACCTGGCGGAGCAGTCGCGGTTACACCTCAGCCAGTTCAACAGTATGAGTGCACTGCACGAGATCTACTCCTATATCACCAAGTACAAGGATGAGGTAAGACATGGCCATGGGGAGTCAAGCCTGAGCTGCAAGCCATGTCCCTTTGCCTGTGTTTTTTCAGTCGTCCACTTTTTCCTATAGAAAAATACCCCATAAAATGCGGGAGAGCAACATAGTCTGTGTCTCTGCTTGAGCTGGCAGGGAAGGAAAGGTTTGGGAGGTGTGAAGCCAGGCACTGGTGTAAGCAGCACTTTGTTCCCTGTATTTTCTGCTGTGAGTAATGTGGGAAACACCTATTTTCTACATATTTGGCACATGAGCTGTGCGGGGGTGCAGAGTTCATGGTGTTATCTCATTGTGCCTTTCCCATCAACCATCACTGACCCGGTGCCATGGCGGTACCAGCGCCATGTGATTATACAGGCAGCATCTTGCTCCATTGCCCAGGGATGCCAAGAGGACATGGTGGCCTCTTCAGTGCTTGCTTGGTGAACAACAGTAAGAATAGCTAAAAACCCCTCTGTTGTAATTGATACAGATCATCTTCATAAAGCACTGCTCAAATCCACACCCCGCATCTTTTTATTAGAGAAATAAAATATGTAACTACAGTAAAATATATATCTATACATATAACGTGATACTTATAGGTTTTATTGTCCCGATAAATGGGATTAACAATTGTGTTTGAACGGTTGCTTATTTAAATGACAGAGTGCCGGAACATCTCCTCACTTGGAGAGAGCTGGGAGAGGAAACGGGGTCCCTGTCATACCCTGCAGCCATCCTAAGAGGCATCTCCCAGCACCTCTTTGAGATGTGAATGTAGGGGGTTCACAGGCAGATCATAGCAGACCAGGCCCCTAGGTCTAAGGTCAATGCTTGGAGTGTGGTAGCCAAAATCCATGTGGAGCTAGGTGCTTTGCAGAAGTGAGGAGGAGGGGGGGGCCTGGCTTGCCTACAGGGATGGAAGGAAGCCCTGGTTCTGAGAAGGTGCCGTGTGGTGGTCAATGTGCAGCTGGTGGCCGCGTACTGGTGACCATGCTGGTGGGACCTCTGCGCCACTCCCTAAACAACTTGAGATGGCGTATCTAGGAGTCCCCCCTAGCTCTGTGTGATGAGCTGGCTGTGAAGGGTTTTGGGGTTTTTATAGTTTGTACAACACTCTGTGGCTACCATGAAAGTGGGAGAGGAGCAGTTGGGAGGATCTAGATCTGGTGTGGGGCAGCCATTGTCCCTCACCATCATCAAGTGCTCACTTCCCCCACACATAAAGTCCCCCAAGTCTTAAATAAACCCTCCAAGCCATGGGCGAGTGCAGGGAGGGCACCATGTGGCATTGATGAGCTGCTCTTTAGGGGCACAGGTCTTCATCTTGCCCACTAACAGCTGCCTGTTATCTCTTGAGTATCTTGCTGTTGCCTGTTCTGCAAGCATCACAAGTGTGTTCACAGCTCTCAGGAACTTCTTTTATTATTTGTAATGGGATTAATAAATCGCAGCTGTTCCCTTTGTTTGTTTTCATTCATTAAGCACAATTATATGCAGCCCGATTGCACCCTCTTTGATGCAAAATGGGAGAGAATAATTTTTCCTGTTGTTCAGTGCAATAATATGCTGTCATTGGCTGTGGATGAAAATCATAATTAATTTTCATTTGGGTACTTGCATCTTAGTAATCAGTGGTCCTGGCTCCTTACAGCAGGTGACAAACCTGCATCTCTACGCTCAGCACAGGTTTCCTTTGCCTGCATTATTTCCGTACGGCTGAGATAAAAGAGGAGCAAATAAACACAGGGGCAGGTTGTGAATCTTTTGACACCTCAGCATCCCAGGATACCCAGCTGTCTTACTGGGAGAGCTGGAGGCAGTGGGTGGGGAGGAAAATAGGCTCCTCTTCCACTTCTTGAACCAGTCTCATTTGGTTCCAGCTCAGCCACATTTCAGGCACGTGGGACTTTGATTTCTGCATGACTGTTATTATAGTTATTTTATTCCACACGTAGCATGACAGCTGACAGCGGCTGCAGAGATGGATGGCGAGGGAGTGTTCCCAGTAGCGGATTTGTGGCAGAATCTATGAGCTTTTGCAAGTCCAGCTGCAGCCCAAGGTTGTTGCTGCTGGGGGAGGTAAATCAGCTGTGCCCAACTCTTGCTGGCAAATTTTCCCCTCCTTGGGAGCTGACACCAGTGTCAAGACGCAACTCTCCCCTTTCTTTTGGGAAGAGAATCTCCATTGGGCATATTTTAGAATTATAGAATCATTTAGGTTGGAAAAGACCTCTAGGATCATCAAGTCCAGCCTTTGTCCAACATCTCCCTGACCCCTAGACCATATCTCGAAGTGCCACATCTACCAGTTTTTTTGAACACTGGCAGAGATGATGGTCTTCCTGCCCCAGCAGACAGGGACCAGCCTGGTCCTGTCCCAGAAAGCCCGGCGAAGAGCCAGAGCTCTTTGTGGCTGGAGGCTGGTGCGTGGCAGCATGGGGGATGCTGCACAGCACGCCCCACATGCCACTCCACAACCCACCGGCACTGAGCAGCTCTTAATCAAAGGGAGCTGATTCCCCATTAAGAAGTTACCTGTAGGGCTCCTGATGGACTTTGCCTGCCTCCTAGTAAGTCTATTAATTATACAGCAGTTTGTTTCCAATTATGTGGCCAATGAAATGGTTAATCAAGTCCCCTTTGATGGATGCCATGATATTTAATTGCAAAAAATTTGCTCTCTCAACTAGCTCACCCGAGGAGATGAGATTTCTGTCAGGTTTGTTTTTTTTAAATCAGCTTTCCTGCTCTACTGGGATGATGCTAGTGAGACGAGACTCTTGGCTGCTGGGAGGGCAACTGCCCCTTCGTTTTACACTTCATTACTCCCTTCTCCCCACTCTGAGCCTCGTCCTCCACCGTCCCGCTGCTGCCAGTCCTGGCATGGTCACATCCAGCGCAGGGCAGGGGACCATCCCTCCTCCCTGCGATCTGTCATCTTGCCCATGAGCTTGTTTAAAGAAAGGGGATTTCAAGGGAGGAAACTCATCTACGGTTGTCTGAGGGTGCACTCCTTGCACAGGACTGAGGGCTCCCAACAAGGCAGGCTTTGCTGGTGCATCCATCTGGTGTCCTCTTCCATCACCCCAGTGCCACCCACTTGTCCATGTTGGGGAGAGATGAGCAGGGTTTTACCACTGGTGGCAGCTGAAGCCTCACGGTCTCTTTGTGCTTGTGGAACCACTTCATGGCTTGATTGTGATCTTTGAAATGCAGCCGCTGCCTCCCTATAGCAGTCTAAGTTTGTTGGAGTCATGTGTGGTGGGAAGGTGTCATCTTGGTTTTGGGGCTCACCCCTCATTTGACAATGGATGTTAATTTTCTTTACTTCCGCACATGCTAGTTGGCTTCTCATTAGTATTCAGCAGATCCCTGGTGTTACTGCAGCCCTTTGAGGGTCTCAGGAAGCTCTGTCTGTGGGGTGGCAGCACTTTGAGCAGTGTCCTCCACCTTGGACCTACTTTGGCCCTTTCCTGGCCCTGTTTGGGACGGGAATGAATGTGCACCACTTCCCATGGGGCCATATCCCCATATGCCCATGCCATTGATGAGCCCCAGTGGTCGCATGCAGCAAGGAGCTGCTTTGGGTAGGAAGGCATCTCCTCACCCTCTCTTCTCTCCTCTCTGCCTCAGATTTTAGCCGCCTTGGAGAAGGATGAGCAGGCCCGGAGGCAGCGGCTGAGGAGTAAGCTGGAGCAGGCGATCGACACAATGGCCTTAAGCAGCTGAGAAGGTGGCAGCGTGGTGCCAGCATCCCGGGCAGCGGAGGCGGCAGGAGGGAGGGCCGGCCAGCGGCAGCTGCGGGCAGAAGAAGAAGACTTTGGGCTTGGGGCCGGCCGGACCCGCAGGAGCCGCTGCTCCTCTGCACGCTTCCCACGAACGAACAAGGAAACCTTGTGCTTTAGCGGAAAAAAAAATACCCAAATCCCGACGACAGCAGCAACATCAATAAAACCCCGACACACACAGAAACCAACCCCCCAGTCCAACTGGGATGCAGCAGGGACCTTGCAGGGAGGCGATGCTGGGCGGAGGAGAAGGAGGTCACCTGCCCCATGGACCCGCTGGGCATCCCTTGCCCAGGCAGAACCCCTGAGCCCACAAGGAAGGAGGGTCGGGACCGCGGGGCTTTCTAGGAGGGCGTTTGGATGTTGTTGTTACTTCGGTGGAGGGAGGGTGGGTGGGCTCCTATTTTTACTGTACTTGACTTGCTCTCCCCTCCTTCCCCCTCAGCTGTCTGCCCTCTCTCCTACTCCTCCTCTCTCTTTTTCTGTCTCTTCCCCCTTCTCTCTCTCTCTCTGGCCTTCTGCCACTAGTGTTAACTGCTATATTTGCACAATTTATGTGAAACAAACAATTTTTAATTTAAAGAAAAATTATAACAAAAAATGGGAGGGGAAAAAAAAGATTCTAAATTTTTGCAACAAACTAACAAAAATGGTTTTAAAAAATAAGCTAAAGGACTGATGGGGAGATTTAACGGTGGGGGAAGTAGGGATAGGCAGGAAAGGGAGAAATCCCTGAACTTTGATATTTCTAAAATATGTCCTGTGCCATGTTTTATTTGAATGTTGTTTAGTGCGGAAAAAAAAAATAGAAAAAAAAAAAAGGTGGGAGTTTTGTTAGCTGAATAGGTGCTCTTATTTAAATGCTGCTTAGGTGGTTCTAGAGGTCATGGTCAGAGTGGAAGGGAGATCCCAAGGTTGGCTTTTCATTTCCTGGGGAATCTCTGAGGGATGGTTGGTGTTTTGTTGAGCTTATCCTTGTTTTCCCAGTCAAGTGGCTACAGGGAGGTCTGGGCAGCGCTGCCTGCCCTTGGCTGTCCCAGGAGGATACTGGGTGGAGATGGCTGTGGGGGCTTGTTGTTGTTGGGAGGGTTTGTGGAGAGCCAGCCTGAGTTTTATTGGCAGATCCTCTGGCACTGGAACAGCCTTAACAAAGCCCCTTTATTATTATTCCCCTCACCCCCCAATCATCTTTTTGTGCTGATGCAGGGGAAGGGACCAGATTCCCCAGGAAAGAGGAGGCAGCTCCTCTGCACCTCCTGATCATGACTCCCCCCTCCAGCAGACCCCACTGGGTGACCAGCCCGTGGAGGGACCAGGATGCTCGGCCACCACAGAGTTGTCACCTGCTCCTCCAGCCGGGAAGCCCAAGTGTGTGCAGGACTTTCCACCCAAGATTGACCTTTCTTTCTCTGTCTTTTCCTTTTTTCTCCCCCTTTCTCTCCTCACTGTCACCCCATCTCCCCTCCACTACCTTCGCCCTGCCAAGGGGTTTGCTGGAAACCTGAGGTCTCCACTTGGGCTGCCCCCTTCAAAATGTCAGATTCTCATGGGTTTGTGCTTTCCAGAGATGAAAAGGTGCCGAGTGCTGCCATGAGTGGCAGCAGGTGACCAAAAACTTCAAAAAAAAATGAGCAAAACCCTTTCCTTTTCTGCACCGAGAGCTTCCGTCACTGCCCAAGACGGGGCCAAACTCTGCCAGCAGTGGGTGGCTGTCGAAATCCAAGTGGAAGGAAGCCCAGCTGATTTCTGTCCGTTCCCTTAAATTGCAAGTTAAGGGGGGGAGAGGGAGAAATAATGAAGTTTTTAATTAAAAAATAAATAAATAATAAAAGTGTGTATATATATATATGTGGTTACAATCTAATTCTCATGCCCCAGTGGGGTGCTGTATAGTTAACTGAAGGAAAATTGAACCAATATAAATATGAAATGAATTTACACAGCCAGATAAAACAAAACAAACAACAACTACAAAAAAAAAGGAAAGATACCAAATGGTCCAGAAGAAATTTCTAAGCCTTTCTCACCATGCAGAACAATCATTTGAAACCTGCACATCTCTCATTATGTTGTAATTTTGTTTGGTTTTGTTTTGTTTTAATAAGGAGGGAAAGGAGAAGATGCTGATTAAAAACAACAACAACAACAAAAAAACCAACCACAACAGCAAAACTATGTTTGAAAAAAGAAGAAATAATTGTTTCCCAAACCTACGAACCCCGAGCTGTCGCTGGATTTCTGAGAGCTGTGGGCTGTTGCATGACTGTGCTAGATTTTAGTCTGAGTTGATCTTTTTAAGAAACAGAAGAAAAAAAAATGATAAAACAAAAAAACTGCAAGTGTTGAATATTAGAGGTTTGTTTAGACCTGTTATCTATTTTTTTTTATTTGAAATTAATTTGTCACTTTCTAGTCCAAAAGAAAAAAAAACCAACACAAAAACCATCGAAAAGCAAAAAGAAAGACTTCAGAGGTTCACATCTCAAATGTGGTACTCGGAGAGCCTTAAAGGACAGCTGTGTGCCCACTTGCCCCACTCCAGGGCCACTGCTGGCTGCCAGCATCTCACTAGGTGTTCTGGTGGGACAAAGTCCTCCCAAGGGGTCCCTCGGGGGTCCTTTGCAGACGTCACTGCTGCTGTGATGGGGTGGAGGGGTGCCTGTGGTTCCCTTTGGTGCAAGATTGGCCCAGATCTTCCTCATGCTGCTGCCAGGTGGGCGGCATTGGTGAAGGACCTGGAAATTGCCTGGAGGATGGTGGCCATATGTTGGTGGTCGTTGCAATCTGGTGGAAGAGGAGCAGTTGCTTTGAAGTCTCTATCCAGAGGTGGTGTGGGTCTTGCCTGTTGTAGTGGTAGGATTATCTTGGGGAGCTTTAGTTCCCTTGGAGGGACCCAAGCATGTAGTTTTTGTGGTGATTGAGAGGGGGTGGTGGGACCTTCCCTGTTGCTGGTTGGGTGGATGGAGATGTGTTTCTAAGAGCATCCCCCTGAAAATTTCCTTGTTGGTGGACAAGGGCTAGGAGCACTGTTAGACTAGAGGGTTTATTAGCCTGTTGCTTTCCCAGCAGCAATGCTGTGGGTGTTCCCTTTGCTGGACTGGAGGGACAGGTGAGTTTCTTGGCCGTGGTGGGCCTGAGTTGGATTTGGGCAGCAGGGAAGTGTCTGGGGGTGTTGTGCCAGGCAGGCTGGCAGTGCCATGGCATGGCTGTGCTCTCTAGGCTGGCTCCCCTCACTGAGTCCCCCTTGCCCCATGGTGATACCAAGAGCTCGTGGTGTGGTCTGCAGGATGGGTTCCCTTTGGCTTCCTCTTGGGGAGCTTTGGGGTGTCTGTGGTTTGCTCCACCAAAGGATTCCTCTAGCACCTGCCCACCCCTCTGGGGTACACTTGCTGCCTCTAACAGGGAGGGTGGTGGTCAGCAAGGTGGGCATTGCAATGCTGTCCGCAGCCTCCAGCGCTTTTTGGTGCTACCTTTGCCTTTTGCATGATGCCCAGCGTCCTTAATCGTGCCAGGCAGCCTGTCCTTCCTCTCCTGCCCCAGCCTGGTGGGGCACAGAGCTGGGCTGGCCATCTCTGTCTAACCCTGCCTAGGAACAGGGAAAGGTCAGGAGCGGCTGGGAAGTGTTCACAGGACTTCTCTTACCTGTTCTCCAAAATGAGGTGAGACGCAGAAGCATCCCCTGCCCTGAGTCTGTGTTTCAGGAGCTCCTGCTCTGCCCCTGCCATTGGAGGCAGCTGGACCCCATGCACTAAGCCCCAACCGCTGCAGCAAGTGGGTCCCTCCCTGCTCCCCTCTGCTCACATTGCCTTTTCAGTTTGGGGTTAGGAAAAAAGTGCACTCCAGCCTGGAAGTGTCCCCCGGGCCTGGCCCCAGTGTCCCCTCCAGTAGGAGCCCTGTGCCACCCCCAGGGCTGGCCACAGCCTGAGGACAGGGAGCAGGGGGATGAGTGGTGGGATCCTCCCTGGGCTCACCCCCTCCCAACCAAAGCGCACAACGAGCTGTCCTTTAAGAAAGCAGGGGGGAAGCCTCACACAGACCCGGTGAAAGGCAGAGAATTTTAATAGTTTTAAAAAATTAAAAGGGGGGGAGTAAAATCAAGAGTCCTGATTACCTTTCTGTGATTGTTTCAGACTTGAAGCAACAGGCCAGCGCAGCTGGTCGAGCGCCCTTTGATCGTGTAAATATCCTGCTATTTCCTATTTTAATGTTCTTCAGATTTAGTACTTGTAAATAAACACACGCATCAAGGAGAGATTAAACATTTTTGCTAAAGCTGGTGTCTCACCTGTGTTTTTGGGAGTGATGCAGGCAGGGGGAGCTTTGGAGTGGCTTTGGGGAAGGGCTGCTCCCAGGAGCAGTGGCAGGATCAGCAGCCATGCCAGAGTGGCATGGTGCAAAAAGGCATCGGGATGGGCCACCACCCTGGGATGGACATCCCTGGGCCACTGGGTGCATGTGTGGGTACGGGGATCCCAAACTGTGGCTGTTCACACCCCCAAAGCAGCCCGGGTGCTCACCAGATTTGGGCGTTCGATGTATGTGGGCTGGGAGGTGGCTCCTCCATCAGCCCTCGGTGGCTTATGCTAAATATTTTTTAAACAGTTTGATTTCACTGATTGTCTTTCAAAGTGCTCAGAGCTTCTGATCCAATGGAGAGGAGCTGAATCCATTATGCTGCAAGCAAAGAGAGGTAAATACCTGCCCAGCTGCACCACTGCTCATCAAGGTCAAAAGGAACCAACTGGGGCTGGGACAAATTCACTTCTGCTTCTCAGCCATCCCAGTCCTTCCTCCCACAGGGACATAATGGTGTGACAGCACAAGGGCTTGGGGATAAGGGTGAAGAGGTACATGGTGGTGTGGTGATGCTGCAGTCGTCTCTGCACACTGTAGGGCATCCTCTTTTCCAGCTCCTGGTCCTTATCTTAAAGCCTTGTGCGGCCACTGTGTCACACAAGACTCTGGGTACCCCTAAACTGCATGATAGGGTGTTCAGGATCCTAAAGCAAAGCACCAGAAGAGGAAGCCTATGCCAGAAGCTGGCCGCCTTTGCACTCTCCTCACAGTGGTGACCTTCCCCAACAATTCTGGGTGGCCACAGCAGGCATGGGGTAACATTCCCAGGCAGAAGGAGGTGAGTTTGGGGGATGTATCCCTGGGGTGTGGGCTTGGGGCCAGCGCTCTGCCCAGCACACAGAGCAAAATCACACAAATTGAACCGCTTTTTCTTTTCGTCTTTCCTTAGGGTCTTCAGCCTGAGGGTTTGGGCTGACAGGGCTGGGTGTGTACTGCAGATCTTAAATACATCTTTTATCTATATTGAGTATATGTATAAACTGAATGTTTTTTTCTGTTTTCTTCTTCAGTTTTCCTACTTTCCAGCAAGAACAGCATCAGCAGCAAGTATTAAACATCCACTGTTTTAGCTGTAGCGCTATTAAAACAAAGATTTATTTGATCTTTTTTTTTCCCATCTTAAAAAAACCCAAACTTCTTTTACCAACCATCCAAATGTTTAAGAAAATCACATTTGAGCTGAATTCTGTTCAGGTTTCTGGAGGGATTTATCTGAGGGCAATGGAAAAAGATCCTCATCTCTCCAAATTTTGTGGCTGCAAACACTGTCCTGGTAGCCCTGTGGGAGTTGGTGGCAGCTGAGCAGGTGAGCACCATGCTGGCTACGGAAACTGTATTTAAATAACACTTTCCAAACCTTTTCAGTCCAACATGTAGTAGGGCTTTCATTGCTTTTGGGGTCTTTTCAAGGCATAGGGGTGAAGGTCTTTCCTCAGAAAGTCAGGTTGACATGTGGTGGCATGTCCTCATTGGATGTGTTGGAGGGGAACCCACACTCCAGTCTGCAGCAGCCTCCGGTCCCTGCAAGGAGTGGAGCCAACTTGTCCCCTTCAAAGACTCACTTCCTCAGGGCCTCATTGCTCTTGGGGTTCCCTGCCTTCCCTGGGGACAACAGCCATGCTTCTGCTTTCAGTTGAAATTTCTTGCTGGAGGATATGTGCCTGCTACAACAAGGTGCAGAGAGGGTAAGAGGTGACGTCAGCACCCATCTGGGACATGCTTTTGTCCCCATAAACCCTCTTGCTGGACCTTGTTGCTTTACTGTGAGCCCTTTGCAGGTAGGATTTTTTGTTGTTGTTTTTCCTGCTTCTTAATATTTGCTCTCTTGTTTTACTGGGGAACAAAAGCTCAAAAACCTCCTAGTTGGCCAAATAAATAAATATATAGTTTTTCACGATTGCCAGGATGTTCTTCAATACAAATTGCACCAGTTTTCCCAAGGAGTAAGAGCTCCTGGCATGAAGCCAGGGCCTCCACCGACAGCTACAAATGTCTTTGTTTGCCTCCTCCGTTCTAGTGCAGAGCTAAGCACAAAAAGATTATCAAGGCCTGCAAATGATTGTGTAATCTACAAATGCACTTTATTTGATTAAATGATAAAATGTGAACCTTCCAGCAATAACCTACACTGCTGCCACCTGAGACGATGGTAATCCAGCAAATCTGCAGCAGCTGCAGCAGACCACAGCCACCCTGCCTGACCCTGCAGGTCTGGAGACCCCCACGCCATCATCTCACCCGAATTTGGACTCCAGGTGAGTGGCACATCCTGGGACACCCATGTAGGGGCTGAAAGTCTTGTCTAGGGCTTTTTGTACAAGTTTCTGTCCTTGCATCATCGCCATGGTCTTGCACTTTCCTTGTGCACCTCTTGGTCCTCTCCAGCCTCATGGAGATGCTCTCCTGCCTTCAGGTTTCTCTATATAGTCCTTCCTTTGTTTCTCTTACACATGCAGCGAAGGCCAGAACATGCACATCATAGTGCTGCTCCTGGAGAAGCACTGTGTGCTCAGTGCTGTGCTTCACCTCAGGGCAAGGTGGGTGCAGTACACAGGGCCCCATAGTCTGCAGCACAAGGACTTGTCATGCTTATATCCCTGGGCACACAGTCATGGACTCACACCAGCAAAGGTCCTCCTGTCTTTGGTGAGCTTCTCTCCAGAAAGACAAGAGAGTTTGGCTTGAGGGGGTTTAACACCTCTTTTACCTGACACCAATGTCCTCCACTGTGTATTTTCTTCTGGTGTCACCACTGATGTGCTCAGAGTCCCAGAGGCTGAGCCTCTGACAGCTGATCCACTAAAGATGTTGTTAGACTCATCTTCTTCCTCAAGCTTAGCTGAAAGGTCAGCAAGAACATCTCCCTCACCCACTCGCCCCAGGCTCCTGCACTGGGACTGAGTGGCTGGGCTGGGAGCAGGGCTGCTCTTCCAGCTGATGACAAGTCTGTAATTCATAAACAGCCAGATCTGTCCACTTACGAGCAGAGAGCCCCGTCTGCTCCTTCCCTTCTCGTCTTCCTCTCCTGCAGTGTCACCCCAGGTAGCCCTCGTCCTTGCCATGGTGCTTTTGATCCCTGTCCTAGGGACCTGTAAATGAATCATAGAATCATTTAGATTGTAAAAGACCTCTAGGATCATCGAGTCCAACTTTCATCTCAACATCTCCCTGACCCCTAGACCATGTCTCAAAGCTCCACATCTACTCGTTTTTCAAACACCTCCAGAGATGGTGACTCCGCCACTTCCCTGAGCAGTCTGCTCCAGTGCCTAACCATTCTTTCAGTAAATAACTTCTTCCTAATACCCAAGAAGAGAGCAGCCAGGCTAAATTGGGCTGTCCTGGGTATGTCACTGCCCCCTGAGCTTCATAATCTTGCAGGAAAGGGACCTGCCACATCTTTGGGGACTTGGGGAGCCCTTGAACAGTTACTTCCTACAGGAGACAGGCTTTTAACTCTCACACTTGAGAGTTAAATAGAAATATATAACACATATATATATTTATAATACATATATAAAATCTATAACTATGAATATTAGGATAGAATAGAATAGAATAGAAAAGAAATCAAAGCCCACCTAGAGCATTAACATGGGCTGCGAGTGCCAGGGCATGTGCTGGGTTCAGGCTTTGCATGGGAAAGGCCAGAGCAGCATCACATGGCCCTGCAAGTTGAAGGATACGATGGGGGGTTTCTTCCCACTCAGAGGTGATGATTAAGTTTCTTCTGAGCTGCTGGGAAGAGAAAAAAAAAAAATCCATAAATTGTGAAGGCAGTAAGGGCTGAGAAGAACAACACCCCCTTTCTCTCCCCGCCTGGACTAATGAAAATCGCAGCCATGCTGGGAGGCGACTGGTTTATGTTTGTTCTTTGCATTAAATGTAGTGGTAAAAAGCCCACAGTTTTGGGCTCAGATTGGAGGTGGGATCATTAGGAGGTGGCAAGCGATGGCTGATACACATTAATGTGCCATGAGCAGTCAGAGCTTCACTGTGGGTTTTTTTTTAACTGAGGCAAATTATTGCTTCAGGAAAATGACCGTCTCCCCTGGTGGAATTAGAGCAGGGGGAAGGGAGAAAATTGATTTATCTTGAATTTTATGGCACTGGATTGACAGCCCTGGAGAAGGGAACAGCCTCCCTTGCAGAGCTGTGCGGTGGTGGGCAGGTGATGTGATTCTGGGCAGTTCCAGCTGTCCCTTTGCAGAGATTCCCCCTTTGGAGGGGCTGGCAGCGGGGTGCGGTGGCCAGGCTGGAAACTATGATCTGGAAACTTGGCCATGACTCTCAAGAGCAATTTTTCTGTCTTGTGAAGTCGGTCAAAAAATGCTGCTGTAGGCATCTTGTCTGTCCTTCCGGTCCCTGATGACTTGGTGGCTCACCACAGTGTGCCTGGCATGGGTGGCCAACCAGGTCGCCCCGTGCTGACAGACCCTGAGGTGATGCTATGGTTGAGGGAGTCCTGCGTCTCCGGGGGCTTTTAAGGTGGTGACTGGTCTGACTTTGTACATGTTATTTCTAGGTGTTCCTCCCAGCGTTAGCATCGTCACAATGGGCTTGAACCGGCCTTCCCCTCCCTCTGCTGGAAAAAAGCAGAAATGACCAATGTCCATTCTTGGGACCTGGATGACAGCCAGGGGCATCTTGCTGTCTCCTGGTTGAAGGCATGTCCCTCAGCAGCTGTGGTGCCACCAGCAAGGTGGATCCTGGTAAGTGATGGGGGTGGGGCAGGTTAGTGCAATGCTCCTTCTCCCTTATCACAAGGGATCACAATGCTCATTGTTAAGTAAGTCATTAACTCAAAGACCACCCAGATTGGTCCCAGCAGGGGAAACTGAGGCACAAGAGCAGAGCCGCTTCAGCCAAGGTCATGCAGAAGGTTGCAGCAGGGAAGAATTTCTCGTGACCCATGCTGAAATCCCGAGGAAATGCACTTTTGTTATGGTCCCAGATGCCTGGGCCACTTTGGCTGTCACACTACCCTGAGCTAGTGTTTTATTTCTTCTCCAAACTGGTTTTTTTTTCCTTTTTTTTTTATGAACGAAATTCTCCCTTTGCATCTCCTATTCTCTTAGGGGCTCTTCCACTCAGCGGTAGCCCAATTTCCTTTTATAGCTCGTACAATGACTGTCCTAATTACAATTAAAACCGGGAATGCTCTAATCAAATCTTTTACTATTCTAGACAAACTCAGAAAATGAGTAAAATTAGTGACACATGGCGCAAAAAAAAAAAAAAAAAGGAAAAATCAGTGTGTGAGCTGGTGCTAATGCAGAGAGAGAGTTAAAGAGGGCAGCAGGATTTCAGCTCTCATCTGCAGTAATTGGCAGTGGGGAGGAGGCCCTGGAACCGCTGTGGAGTGGGACTTGAGCATCCCTGGGGGCTCCTCCATCCTGCTGACCCTGCGCTAGCTGGACACGTTGGCTGTACAATCCTCCCCCCCAGAGTTACCATGGCAACAAAGCCTTTTGATGGCAAAAACCTTCAGCATCAAGAGTTAATCAGACCCTAAACCAAAACGGGGTTAAAGGCGGTCCAGGGATGTGTGAACAGTGAGGTCACTGGGGCAGAAGAAAGGCAAGGAGTGGAGAGTAAATAATAAGCAAGGGAGAGGGATCTGATGTCTGCCTGAGCTCAAGTGGATGGCTAGGGGGGTTTCACTACTATAGGAAATTGTGGGGGTAAATTTGTAGGCTGGATAATTATCTTTAATTTTCTGAAGGGCTGGCTGGATGATTTTACCACTCTGCTCCATCACGCCTCACAGCTCTGCAGGCTGATTTAGTAGGGGAAACACCAGGTGCTGTGATGTGGAAGGTTGAGAACGCGTCCCATGTGGGTGGAAACGTGGCCCTCAGCTGGTGTCCTGCCAAGGCTTCAGGCCAAAGCCGAGCTTGCTAGAGCTGAAGGGCTCTGTGTGCCATGGGCTGACTCAGCATGTATTGTCCATTTGGGAGAGTATGTGAGTGTGCTACTCCAGATTTACCAGATAGAAACCCATCATGTGGAGATGTGGGGTCCCATGTGTTTGTGTTTGGGAGTAGACAGAGAAGTAGACCTCATGGTTTTGTTTCTTGGATTAACACCCCTGGACCATGTAAAGGTTGCAGAGAGAGCATGGAGGCAGTACCAAGGAGTTAAGCCCTTTCTGTAGTTTGCTGCTCATGTGAGGTTACAGATCCTGTATTATCACACGTGATGGGTGTTCCTAGCATTGCCTCCTTCGTAGATGGTTTGTCTTCAGTGCTAGCATGGTTTGCAAAGTGTTGATGGAGGGCAGGCAGTGAACTGGGGTTCAGGAAAGCAAAACCTGGAGCGTTGCTCCTGGCATTGGATACCAAGTGGTCAGAACTGGTACTGGCGGAGTCAGGATGTCTTTTTATGCTAGAGAGAGCAGATGTTCAAGGCTAATCCCAGTATTATGGTGTTACAGTGGCCAGGATTTGGGAGGTCCCTCTGAATGTTGGGTGTCATGGAGGTAGAGGAAAGGACAGTGCACCATTGTAGGGAGGAACCCGTGTTCATTTTTAATACCAGGATGTATGCGAAGAGTCTGCCTGAGGTGAGTGTTACAGTCAAGGACAGGGTTAAAAAAAATGAGCTTTGGAGACCACCTGGTTGGAACAGAAAAGCTCCCAAAGAGCCAGGGTTGTTGCTGTGTCTCACATGGCCTGGTACCTCAGTTTTCAAATTATTTAGTACCGTGAAAGACCTAACGTTGGACCTGCTCAATACATCAGTATTCTCCCTGCCTCAAATTGTGATGAGAAATTCCTCTAACTGCTTCTTTGAAACAACTGCAGGTTTGCAGTCTCTACCAGCAACACACAAGAGGGCTTCCCCATGTCTACACTGAGTTTGTTTTTCCTACTGACCAGTCTAAATCTTCCTTGATGCAATTTAATCCCTTTTTAGTGGCCCTGCTCAGCAGAGACACGAAGACCAGACTGCTCACAGATGATGTTTTTGGAAGGGTGTCCAACTCCTACCAGGTCCCCTCCAAGGTCTCAGTTATCTCCAGCTTCCCCACCAGGTCTCGTTCTTGGAGAGATCTGGAGGTTCAGCAGTGAGGGGAGCAGTCTTGGGCAAAAGGAGTGGTCAAACAGCCTTATATCTTAAAGTCTAACAGCTTTCCATCCAGATCAGTCAGTCTCATGGCTGGATGTGCTCTGGTGGCTCCAACAATGGAGAGGTACCTCGGTGCCGGGTGTCGATCGGGTTCAGTTACAACAGCATAACAAGGGGCTGGTTGCTCTCCTCACTCCTTTCCCTCACCCTCCGTCTTTATTACTTTGTCAAAGTACTTTCAACTATAATACTTATATTTTAAAGGTCTGAAGCATGAGATTATTCAATTTGCTTTATAGACCCAGTTTGATAAATCCACTTGGAAGCCTGAGCTGTGGTAATTGAAACGTACTGCCTGGGGAGGAGGGAATTTCTGCACTGGCTTCAGCATTTGCTTCTGACTGCTGCCAGCTGGTTGCACAAGGAGTCAGTGAAACCTGATGGGATTTACAGGACAGGGGCTGCCTGGGGGCCCAGGTGGGTCTGGGTGAGATGGGAGCAGGGAAACCTGCTGGGACAGAGCCCTCTGAAAATGTTAATTCCTCCTCTTGTTCTAATCTTTCTGTCCCAACCAAGCCCCAAGGTCTGTTGAACTGTTGGGGCCCAAACTGAAATTAGAAATTACACTGAAAGCAAGAGGATGGCCAGTTCAGCATGACTGTCACTAGGACATTTTATATGCCTTCAGGAGCAGCATTTGAGAATCCATCCCTGCCCGTGTTGAGCCAACAGCAGCTGAATTTCTCAGATGCCTCCAAATGAACTGGGGCTGAAAGTAGCCTCTCTGGGCAGAAAAAGCCCCTTTGAAGGAGTCTGACACCTTCTTATGGGAAGGGATGAGGCGTGGGGGGAGCTCTTACCTTCACCGCAGTAGCAGGAGAAGATTGTGCCTTGAGGAAAGTTTTGATGCTTGAGGATGGTTCTGAGGCAGAGAAGAGGGCTCAGTCATGAATATCAGGTTCACAAGTTTTAGGAGCCAGTCAGTCTTTCTCATACCCAGTCCGTCTCTCTCACACCCAGTCCACTCTTCTTTTGGGGGATTTGAACCAAAGCTTTGAGCTTTATGTTTATTAAGGGATAAGATATTATGGTGCATGTGACAGCAGGGACTTGGCACAATGACCCAAGAAACTATTCCCAGCCTCATGTTACAGATGTCCTTGATGTCTAGCTCTTCATCTGAAGTTTTCTGATTAGTCTCGGTTCTTGGCATTAGACGAACCTGTTTGTAGCAGACCAGGTTTTTTCCAACCCAGCATTAGCTCTCAGAGGGGCAGCAGTCCACAAAAGCACATGGTTTGAAAGCTGAAGTCGGTTTTCCCATTAAAGAAAGGCTTGTCCACTGGTAAACCTCTCATCAGATATTGGTCTTACAATGCAGTGATGCTTGAGGCTCCAGGGCAAGCAGTTGAAACACTACAAGTGCAGGGACCTTGCAAACCTCCGGGTCACGTCTCTGAGAGTACCTCGGCTAGAGGTTGCTATGCTGTGTGTTGAATTGAGGTCTTTAATCCAAATGTTGTTAGAAATTTCCTCTCACTGTTCAACAAAAAAATGTCAACGTTACACCGAAAGCAGTATCGATCCTATGTGACACCAAATATTTTGCAAAGCCTTGGAAAATGTTGGGAATGTTGGTTATTGTTTTATTGCTTGGAAGATTTGGGTTTGGGTAGAAACATGTTATTTTTTTAAAAAATGAAAAGTTTGAAAAATGTTCCAGCCAGGTCTAGTAAAGATCTCACTAGATGGAACCGACTGGGTGTGAAGAGGCACCAGTCTCTAGATTTCTGCCTGCCCTTAGGGCAAAAAGCTGAGTACAGAAAGTGTGTTTTGAAGGCACTTTTTAGGAGACAGCCCTGTCTTCTCAGTCCTTCCCACAGGCACAGAGGACAATCCTTTCTGCTTGTTCTCTGCTGGCTGCAATGAAGGGAGGTGGCATTAGAAGTAGCTGGGAGGTGCACCCCAGAGCTGTGCCTCCTAACTTTCCCACCATAGCCAGGCTTGGCATGGCAGTTGGAGGAGGGATGAGACTGTCAGTTCATTGTTTCTGCTGGAGAAGTCGCCCTTCTTTTCCTCTTTTAGACTTCATCCCCTAGGGCTGTTAATACAGCATTTCCCAGGAGGGCTAAATTTAAAGCAAATGGAAGCATATTATATTTTTGGCTTCGGTAGGTAGAACTGTATAACACTCTGCCTTCATTTTTGCTTCCTCTCTCTTGGCGGAGTGTATATCATAGGCTGTCATTGTATTTAAATAATAAAGCAGAATCAGGATTATTTTGTACACTTTTTTTCTCCTCTCTGATCTCCCCATTGAAAAATGCATGGAAAGCAACAGATGTTTCGACTTTGTAGCTTGAACCTTCTCAGCTGTTTGAAGATTTGATGTAAAGTTCTTTGAACATCAGTTTCAGAGGAGACTCTCTTAGTAACGGTTGCCATGCAAAATCCATAATTAATGAAGATTTCAGGGTTATAGTGGGTTTAAAAAATGTTACTTCATTATTAGTGTTATTATTTTGTCCTATTCTCCATCAGCTTGAAGAAGCAGTATCATCCAACTGGAAGAAGCAGAGTCACAACTGCACTGCAGCGTGTGGCATTGAATCAAGGTGCCTTCTCCAGGTTGTGCAGCTCAGCGGTAGCCAGAAGGGCTCTCTGACTAGCCGTGGGGGGGCATGGATGCTGATTTAGGCAGGGGCTGTTGAAAGACTCCTGGTAATTAGTTGCTGAGGTTCAGGCCCTTACCTGCTGCCCGCTGTATCAAAGGAGGAGCTGATCTAACTCCAGGGCTGGGTTACCCTCTAGTGGCTGCAGCTTAAATAAGAGGAGGGAAATGTGTGTCTTGCAGGCGTGGTTGTAATGCGCTAAATGCTCCAGCCCAGGGGTGCTGGCTGCCGTGTAGAGGACAAGCCAGGAGACCACAGGGGAGCAGACATCGGTGCCATGGGGAATACTGGTGCCCAGAGCCCCCGAGGAAGAGCAACTGCTGTGGTGTGGTGCGGATGCCTGGGGTAGCCGCGGTGTGGTACCTGGAGCCTGATTGCCGGCACCAGGAGGGTCGGTGCAGGAGGTTTTTGCTGCTGGAGATGCTGTGGCTGGGTTGCCACATTGTGCTGTTGTGGATAGCTCACCAGTGCAACTCTTCCAGAGTCAACATTGGGATGTCTAAAGTAGATGGCAACATCATTGCAGGTAGGCTAGAAGACATTGTGGCTCAGGGATGGGCTGTGGGTTTTCTCTTGGCTGTCCCATGTTGCCACCCAACAGCTGCTCCAGATGTCTCTGACATGAGGTGATCCTGTTCTCTGTGATGGCAAGGGAAGTGGCACGACCTTTGCTGGGCTGGGCCTGGCTGTAGCAAAAGCAGATATGCCCCTGCCTGTGCCAGTCCAGATTTTGGGTAGTCTAAATGAGATTTTTTTCCATTGGATCTACCCATCATTAATATTCCAGACAGATCTCGGCTCACAGCAAAGTGACAATCCCCTCTTTTTAAGGCAGGACATCAGTAACTTTATGGTGTACTTGGCAATAAGATAGCCGATACCCAGACATGTGTCGCCCGGGTGAGACTGACCATCCTTGGCATCCGCTGGGAGAGGCAGCGGCTTAGCAGTGTCAGCAATGACCGGTGATACTCTGCTGCCACCAGCAAGCCACCACTGGCTGCTGTGGCAGAGGCAGTCAAGTCATGCATTTAATTGGTGTCTATCGGATTTTTTTTCCTGCAGCTACAGTTTGTGCTACTTATTGTGACATCCATGAGAAGCGGTGATTTGGGTTTGTTTGTGTGTCTGACTCGGAGGATTTCTCCACGCTGGCATCTGACTCCTTCCCCCCATCCTGACGGCTGTTTTTCTGTGTCACTGGACCGAAATAAGCGGAGGCTTTTGGGTCGTCGGGTTGTGGGCTGGGTAGAGTTGAAGGAGCGGAGGAATGAGAGCACAACCAGGCCAGCTGTCAGGGCAGCTGGAGGGACGTGCCACTCTCCTCGCTACTGATGCCCCAGGATGTCGCAGCAAGGCTGTCCTCCAGCGTGAAGCTGCAGCTAGGCCTCCATCATGTCACCATCATGTCATCATGCACCCCAGCTGTTGACTGAACTTTAGTGGCCGCAGGGACAGAGTGGACAGGCTGGGCAGCAGTGGAGCTGCACAGTCTTGAGGTGGCACATGTCTATCTGCGGTTGTGCTGGGTTTCTGCCTGCAGAGCTGTACCTCCAGAGCAAGTGGTGGCATCCCCCCTTAGAGGTGAGCAGAGAGTGGGTGAATCGTGGATTCTCCTAACCCTGTCAGACCCATTACGGCTCCAGCTAGGCTGGGGTTTCCTCTTGGATTTCCACCTAGGGACAATTAGCAATGTGTCTGAGGGACAGTGACTTGAAACTGGGTGAGACACAGAGTGAGAGAAAGTGGTAGAGAAGTACTGACATCTCCTGTAAGAGATGTGCTTCTTAGCCATGACTTACACATTTCTAACATGTCCTTGTTGCTGGATGGGACAAAGTCTTGGAGGTTCTTGGCATGGACAAACCAGCTGGGACTTAGCAGAGCTTCTACTCCCAGCACTGATACCTCTCCTTCTCACATGGGCTGGAAATGTCTGACTTGAGCACCTGAGATATTGAGGCATTTCAGAAATGAAATCTATGTTTCTCAGCTGGCCCTGATCTGCAAAGTAAGTGGAATTCTGCCCATGCCATGAACACCATAACCATCAGTTATGGGCTTGGTCAGGGGTTTAACACTGCTGCTCAGCCCTGGCACTGGGCCCAGCACTGTGTTAACAAGCTGTTGTACGATGTACAATGGGCTTCAACCTTCATCCCATGGTGCAGCTTCATGTTTCCAGGATGTCGACCACTGTGATGCTGGACCTGATCGTCCCTTCTGAAGATCAGGTCTCAATGCAGTCAGAAATGGGCATGAATGGTTGTGTGCTGCCAGCAGAGATGTCCTCTGACAGGGCAGAAATACCTTTTTTGGTGTTTCTAAAAGAAAGAGAGGATAGAGTCCTGACTTGGAGAGGTGTGTGCAGCTGGGAACATTTCTTGGCTGTGCCAGGCTGCCTGGTAGCTCACTTGTCGGGGCTCTGGGCATTGCATTCACCTCATCAACCTTCAGGAAACGCAACACAATACATGTTGACAGTATGCAGAGCTGTCAGACTTGGCCTGTCATCCTCAACCAATGCAACAAAGGCCTCCAGGGCTTGCTGCTCTCCCATCCTGACCAGCTTGCTGGGCTGCATACATGTGAGGAGCATCATGGTAGCTTTTGTCATTCTGCTTCTTCCCAGACCAGTCAGCCAGCTCCTTGTGCAAATGTCTCTGCCCTTTCTGTTTACCTGGAGATGAAGGACACCTTCGCTTCTCTAGTCCTTCATTTAGATTCACTTCTGCTGTGACGCTGGGCTCCAGGATGAGCAGAAGGTGCTGATGGCATAGGGCAGCGTGCAGTGAAGGTCTAGGGGACTTTCTGGAGGAGCCTATCTCCTGTCCAGGTACTTTTTGGGGATGCCATGGTCCAGCAACAGCTCCCAGAGAGCAGCTTGAGTGAGGTCATTCTGATTTTGGGGAACAGGAGATAAGAGTGCAGCTGTTTTGAACCATGCTGTGTCACTTGCCTTGAGCCAATGACTAGGCCCTGCTGCATTTCATACACTTAGCTTTTGATTTAATTTCCAGGTGTTCCTGGAGCACTACGAAGAAACACTTCTGCAGACCCAAAGGACCCATATTCCTGCAGCTGGGGTCAGTCCATGCAGCCACCTCCACTCAGTTACAGTAAGACGTCCCCACTCCTCCTTCATCTCTCAACCCTTTTTGTTTGGCCTCCACCTCTCAGGCAAGTTGAGCCTTGCAGGACAGTGCCTGTCCCTGCTTGCAGCAAGGAGTGATGGCCCCACATGGCGCAGCCAGCGCTGCCCTTCTTGCCTCCGCATCCCCAGCCTTGCCGAGCCCCCTCTTGAATAACCTGCCATGGCAGATGCGGCCTCACAGCCCTGATGGGGCTCGGTGCTCGGCAGAGGGGAACGGCTCTGGACTCTAATCCGAGCAGACAGATTGAGGTCAAATGTGCCCGTCATGCAACAAGCGGAGAAGGGCAGGGGAAAGGGAGGGGGCTTGTGTGTGGTGGGCAGCAAGGAGAGTGAGAGCCCCATGGGGACTGCCAGGTGCCCTGGGAGGATTGGGACTGGGCAGCCTGGTCCCCTCCTGTCCCCTCTCCCATGGGGCTCCAGAAGGCTGGGGATGGGAAGGGATGGCAGGCAGCATGTGTTGTGTGGTGCAGCAAGGGCAGCCCGGTCTGTGCCAATCCATGTGCAGGTGCAAAGGAAGGGTTGGCTGTGGGTGGGATGTAAAAGCACCAGACATGTTTCTACCAGTATCCCATGCAGTTTGCTTGGCCCTTCTCTGTTGTGGTCTAAACCTGAGACCCTGCTGAAGCTGAGGAAGGTGGAAAGGTGTCTCCGCCAGACAAAGAGGAGGGGGCATGAGTACCAACTGGGTCTCACCTTGCTGGCAGCCTTAGTAGTCACAGTGCTGGGACTGATCTGCTCGCTTTTGTGACAAGCTATGGTCTCAGAGAAGCAGGAGGTTTTAGTTCAAAAATTCTGCGTATCGCCCGCTCTGGCTGCTCCCATCCATCTCTACCTGGAGGCATGTAAAGTCTGTGGGCAGAGAGCCGTGCTGCCCACTGCAGAGCACCCTTCTGCCTCCCACCCCACTCCCAGCATCTGGGCTTCCCTCTTGGCTCAGACCTGCTGCCAAACTGAGCAGCAAGAGATGAGTGACAAGGAGCTGAGCAGCTGGAGGAGGATTAAATCCGCTCAGGTTTGCTCTTTCATGGTGCTTTGGCATTTGTGTGCTATGTTGTGGATGCTGCTTGCTGCCAGCAGGGCAGGACTCGTGATGCTCCTTGGTTCATATCCAGGCTTTGGTGTGGAGGCTTTCACTAGTATCATCGAGCAGATGACACAAATAGTATGCAGTAAAAGAAGGAACCAAGATACAAAAAAAATTAAATAATCCCCTCCAAAATGAAGAGCCCTAATGGAGCAGCCTCTTTTTGCAGGGTCTGTTGGTTGTTGCAAGAAAACACACTATACTGAGCTCATAACATATCTGGGCATTGGGGCACCTGGATCTCCCAAAGAGTGGCTTTTCCCCAAAGTGTGTACATAAGGACATGGCATGCGTCAAGATGAGCTTTTTGCTCCCTGGGAATCACCGAGCGTGCTAGTGCCGTCTCATTTGGCTTGGGATGGAGACGGCTCAGTTTCTTTTGTTCCAGGCAAGCTTGTGTTATTGAGAAAGTCTTGAGTGGCTCTGAAAGCATCTGCTCCTAGCTGGTATTTCTTAGACATGTCTAAACTGTACAATACCCCATGATGCCTGAACTCTTTCCCTGCTTGCCAGAAGGGGCACAGAAGTGTGTGTTGTCTGGCCAAAGTCACCCCTGGCTACCTGGGACCCTGCTCCTCATGCTTGAATGTCCAAAGGTGATGTCACCATGGTGTGACAAGTTCAGGGAGAGTGGCTGGCAGCTGCATGGCTCTGAGGCCTGGGCTGCTCTGATGCAAATCCTGTTAGAGGTGAGCAGGAATGAGAGGGAGAAGAGTGTGGAAAGAGAATCAGCTCCAGACAGAATATATGTATTTTTTTTGCCTGCTCCCCAGGAGACTTTTGAGAGTCTCAGAGCAGCATTTCACATAGTTGCTCAAGTGGAACTGCTCTGAATAAATACTTGCATTTCAGCAGTGGAGATTTAAAACCCAGGTCTTGGCAATTTCTGGCTGCAGAAAATCCCTTGGTATTTTTCAGAGGAGTGAGTGTGTTAACCCCAGTACCTTGGCCAAATTCCCAGCTGGGAACCACCTCATAAAATCCCTTTCATACTTTTAGCGGACACCATCTTTAAAATCTTTCCTCTTTTTTTTTTCCCATTGTTTGCCCTAGCTGCCTCCTCGCTCTGATGAGACATAATTTTGAGCTTAGATATGTTTCCAGCTCACTTATGTATTTTTAGTACCCATGTCATCCTTCCACTTCCACTACTTTTTCTCTTTTCTACTAACTACAGTTGGAATGGAGGCAGAAATCACTTCTTCTTCAGCCAAATAAATAAAAAATTCATGTGCCCCCTCTTCTTGGGCCATCTCCCATCCAATGGCCAACCTAGCAGCCTTTCTTTGCATCTATTGCTGCTCTTAAGAGTGGATCTTGTTTGTCTTGTGAATTGGGTGATGTCCTCCGCTGCTGGAAACCCTCCCCTGCATATACCTTAGGATCAAATTTGCCTGCTTTGTGGCTGTATCTCACTAATCAGCCTGTAGTTGCCTCCTGCAAGCAGGAGCTTTTCCTCTTTAGTCATTTTCAACTTACGAGTTCCCCATTTTCAGTAGAAATTCTTGAAAACTACATGGTGTTCTTCAGGGATTGAGCCATCCTCCAGCTGTGCTTCTGGTGTGATATCCACATCATCTTCCTTGTTTTTCTCCTCCTTGTCGTGGGCTAGTTTAATTAAGATGAGCTCATTAGGGAAATGGTTGACTAGGGCAAGTCCTGAGACCACTCTGCAGTGAACTCCACTGCCAGCCTCCCTGATGCCCCTCCACCGAATCCCATTCTGCCTCCACATTGTCTGGGCTAAGCCTCATCCTCTTGACCATAACAAATCACTTCCCAGCATGGTGCTACATTAAATGATTCACTAAAATGCATATTTTCCTTTATTTACAAGATCAGTGAGACAAAAAGGAAAACGGTCTCCAACAGGACAGTCTGGCATCCCCCACATTTCACAGCCCTCTCCAGCCTTTGCTTCTTCCCTTGCTCACTGGGCTGCCAGCTGCTCAGGTTACTTTTTCACCCTTCTTACTTACAGGTGCTGCATTTTATGCTCTCCACCTCCTTTACTGGTGGATTTATTGAAGCCCATGCCCCCAGTCCTGTCATTTTATGAGGTAGTTGTTCCAGCAATTTGGGCTGGGAGCTACCTGGCCCCATGACTTGATCCCAGGAAGATCTTGGATCTTCACTTCCATCTCAGCTGCAGTAAGTACATTTTCCATACTGGTCACACAGCTAAGTTCATATGTTTATAATTATTTTCCCTGTCCAGAGCTGTTGAGAAGAATTAATTTAGTCTTGGGATCTCACTTAGATTTTCTATGAACTCTCTTCCCCCATCCTGCACGTCATAGCACTGCTTGTTCTGTCTTTATTATCTGTGTGTTTGTATGGCCAAAGAACCTTTCACTGTTTGTTTTAATATGCTTCCCTAGGTCTAACTCAGTTTGACTTCTGGCATTTCTCACTCCATCCCTTCTATTTCCCAGCCCCAAAAAACCTGCCATCTTTGCTGCTTAATCATTTCCCTTTCTACACGCTCTTCTTATTCCTTTAACCCCCATTACTCCTAATTCCAGCAAGTTAGAAGCTTCTCCTTCAATATTTTTTCCATGTTTTGGGGTTCAATCTTCAGGGAGTCTTGCCTTTGGCTTAAAGATATTCGAACCTCCTTTTTATATCCAAGGCTGGCTTTACCCTTTTGAAACAGGAACCTTTAGGCAGAACTCCAGTGTTATTTGTCTGTCTGTTCTGTTTAAAATAAGTCAAAATAAGTTTAAAATAAACTTATTGATCCATTTAAATAAATGGCTCTGTCCAAGGTTATTTTCCAGTTCCAGCTCTTCCAGAGTGTTCTTATCACTCACCAATATTGAGTCTAAAGCACTACGATGTCTTGGTGATGCATCTATGGTTTGTGTTCATGTCTTTAACCATTGCAGCTAGGATGTGTGAGCTTTTACTGCTACAGTTTTTGTCGTTTTGGTTTTTGTCCAGGAGTCTTTGGTCTTCCAGAATAAGTATTTTTTGCATTTTCTCTTTGTTAATAATGTTAACAGAAATCTCAGTGTCCATCCAAATCCATCACTGCTGCTTTAGGAAGGATTTTCAGCACTCTCCTAATACAGCTACTTTTATTTCTTTTGTCCAAGTGGTTGTGGCTCCAAAATGATCTTCTTCTATCCTGTCATACATCTTCATCCATCACATTAATTAAGATGTTGCTGCCTTGCTGCCTCCTCCTTCCCACCTTTCCTGAGGGAAGTAGAGCCATTGGCACCTTTGCTCCCCCAGGTTTGTTGCTCCTCCTGGTTTCTGCCACGTCTCCAGCACCTGGGGTCATGCCAGGCACTGTTGTGCTGTCCCACTGGGTACATCTGACCCTCTGAATCACCTCCATCCTTTGCCTAAGGGAGTCTGCAAAAGACTGAGGGATGCGAACACAAATACCCTACATAAGGGTCCATCCTGCCCAGCTCTTTCCCTCTGTGACCCACCCAGCCTAGATCTCTTTGGCTGTGTAGCTTGCAACACCGAGTCTTCTCTTCAGCCTTTTCATAGATCAGGCCATTGAGGCTAAATCACTGGAGCTGCCCATCCCACTAACAGCCCCAGTCCCAGCTCTGCCACTCCAGTGTGGTCCTCTGATGACCAGGAGTGGGGATCCAGCAGCTCCTGCTGTGTATTGCTCCTGCTTGCCCTCAGCATCTGTGCAGAGACATGTTTTCCTCTGAACCTTTTCCATAATTACCTTCTATTTTTTTTGTCTTTCTGTAACATATTGTGAATGTCTTCTGGTCTCTGGGCCTCTTGGGACCCTCAGGAGAAAACATGAGCTGATTTCTTCTGAAGAGGGAATGAGCAGCCTCCAACTTGCCAGCCTGCGTGGATTATCTTGTCCTCTTGGTTTTGATAAGCCGCACAAGATTAAAGAATGACTGTGGATTAGGTTGGGGTTTTTTTGCGGTATTTTTTTTTTCCTCGAGTTTTAACTTGGCGCATAATTGGAGGCAGGATAGAGGATTCTGGGTCCTTGTGCACCACCGCCTTTCACACTGGCTTTGGCAGTAAACCCATTAGCGAATCCAGCTTGTGAATGGGGACCCAAGGGGTTTGTGGCTTTGAAGGACTTACATGTTAAACATTTTGCAGTGTTTGAACTGTTTGTATGTGTTAATTTTGTCATCTCCTCACCCTTCATCTTCAATGTCTCCCTCACCACAAACCTGATTTTAAAAATACATGCACTTATTAATTTATGACCTGTGGTCAGTGCTGTGGGAAGAGAGACCTGGAGGGAAAAGGGGTTTGTGCATGTGGCAGAGCCATAACAAGATCAGGGATGGGGGAAGCTCCATGTCTGGACTTCTGCTCTCACCAAGACTCTTGATCCTCAAGTGAATGAATGTAGCATGTGACAGCACCAGCTCTCTAGCAACTTAATATTTCTGCAGGTGATTGATAGCATAGTGTACAGGACCTTCAGACATAAAGATGGGAAAATTTAGACCACAAATATCCTGTGTTTGTGGCTGATCATTGTGCCTAGAGGAGAGCAAGTCCTCTGACGCTGTCCTCCACTTCCCAGAGCGGCAGTGACCATAGCCTGGGGCTGACTGTCCAGCTGTTTATCCCTGTGGAGTGCAAGGAAGGATCCATTTCTGTTTCTTTCAGACCTTATAGCAACATATCTGCAGATGCTTTTACCTGATGTGTAACAAGTCCTGGCTCCTTCTGGTAATGATGGAAGAAATGGAGTCAAAGGAGAGCGCCAGCTCCTTCTCATGGAGGAAGGATCAAGGTAAGGCTTTCCATTGTGGTGAGTGGCCTGTTGGCATTACCTTCTACCACTGCAAGTGGCCAATACCTGGGCAGGGGCAGCAACAGCACAGGAACAGCTGCCAGATGGCATCCTGTAGAGGTGTGGCTGGGAAGTGGTATCTTCAAAGGGGGCATCTGTGAGAGGTGTTAACTCCCCGCTCCTCCTGCCATTCCAACCAACCTCTTACGAGGAGAGGGAGCCTGGCACACCATGTTCCTTGAAAGAGCACTCACTTGGAGTTACAGGGGCATCCTGGACACTTGAGGCACCTTGCACAGCAGCTCTTAGGAGCATGTAGGGTTTCTACACCACAAGCAGCTGGTTGGGGAGCATGGGGCCCTATTTCATAGTCTCCATATTTCATGTTCTAAATCACCATGGGGAGCTGGAAGGGTGAGGGAGCAGAGAACAGTTCTGTTAGCATCAGTACCTCCGAGTCTTCAGGGACCGACCCATGCTAATGCAATGTTAGTACTTTGCAGTGCCAGGGCCCTCCAGCCCTCTGAATGCACTTTTTCCCTCCTCACCTCCCAGCCAACCACACTAACTATTCAAATGCGATTAAGGACGTATAGATCCACTTTCAAAGAAGGATGGGGCCAGAGGGAAGTGGTCTGCATGAGCTAAGTGTTAATGTTGGGCCCCATGTAGGACAGAGTAGAACTGGCCCTTCTGGCTATTCCTACTCAGCTGATGCAACCTCAGCCTGTTGGGGCTGACCTGGCAGGAGAGGTAAGTCCCTTATGTCCCCCCTGCTCAGGGCTGGAGACTACAATGTTGGAAGGTACAGGTACTGCCTCCTGTGCTGCTTATTTAATTTACCTTGGCTAATAAGCAAAAGATGTGAAAAACAATGGAAAGTGGAAGTGTTTCGTGATTTTAAGCACCATTTGCAGTTGGTGGCATTTTTACCATAGCTCTACTGGAACCTTGCAAACGAGTTTGATTTTTCTTTCTTAACCCTTCACCCCTACTCCCATCACAGAAACAGATTTTGCTTCTCACAAGCCCCACAGTGCTCTGGTTTCTGGCATCCTCTGGATATGCAGTTTGTGACTAAGGAGGTGTTCGTGCTGGGTTGATGGAGGTGGCTAATCCAAGAGCTGAGCTTAAAAGCCTGTTACTGCAAAGCTGTTCAGGAACGTGGCAGCACTGGACAAGCAGGGCTTGTGGTTGAAGGGCTTCTCAGGGGAGTTTAGTGGCTTCTAGTAGAAAAAGCACAATTAGTGCTGACGCATCTGGGGTGTATTATGACTCTTGACACACAGAGAGTCATATGGATTTTTCCAAAGGGATGTAAAAACCAAAAGACAGGTCATCATTTGGCCCTTCTGATCTCAACATGCATCCCATTAACAAAGGGAAGAAATATTGCAGGAAATTCGTGAGTTGGCTCAGTTGCATATGGGAAAAGATAGAAGTACTACTTTAGATGTAACGTCCATATGCCCATTTAGGATTTAATAAGAGAGTTACCACATTGCTGGTAAGTGGCAGCTGGTTATTAGAAGCATACGCTGAAGCTGTGGATCATCTAAAGCAAAACTGATGTTAAGCTATTCATACACCAGTACATCTGCCTTTAATAATGACTTTTAATTTTGTTAACAAGCATTAACTAGCTTATTATATCAAAATGAAATGGGAATCTTGCTCTTAATGCAACCACACAAAAAGGACCCAACCCCAAACCCTGCCTCCCTGGCTGTATCCCACGATGTCCTGGATAAAAATGTGTTCAAAGGTGGGTTTAACCCAGCATGTTATTCTGGCAGAGCCACGGCAATATTTTATTTCCTCTTTCTACCCATTCTTCCTGTTTTTTTTGACATCTACATTTCCATGCTTGCCACTCTTTAGAGTTGCTGTGTGTATGGTATATGGTGTGTGGCATGGGTGGGAAGTTCAGCCTGGTTCAAAGTTGCTCATTCTAAAAACTAGGCAGAAAGTGTAGTATCTCCTGACTCAGTGAGGGTGGAACTTCTGGCCTCTCTAGATGAGGAATCTGAATCAACTTTCAGAGTGAAACATCCTGGGGTTGTGAGGGAGTAAAAGCCTGGACTCAGCAGCATAGGCTCCGTCTGTTGTGTTTTCTGCTTTAATAATGACAGATCGTGATGCTTTTAGCGTGGTGGGAGTGTCTGTTAGCCCATCATGCTGGATGAGCACTGCCAGCACATCACTGCAGCTCTCCTCATTTGCAAACAGATTTGCTTGGATTGGGCTCACCCACCGTTTTTCTAGCCAGCCTTGGTGTTTGGGCCAATGTTCTTTCACGGCATGGAGGCAGCGCTCTGAGATGCCTGCTGGTGGCTACCATGCGGGTAAGAGGCAAGTGATTGCCCTCCCTGCAATCTGTGCTGCTGACAGAGAAGGAAGGAGGGCAGGCTAGCCTTCAGTGATGCCAATGCCTTCACCTTCCTCTCCCATGGCACCCTCTGCTCCTCCCTGTTAATTCCTGTGGCCTCTCATATCCCCCCTGCCTGGGGATATGCACCAGTGGGAAATGTGCTCCTTGCATCCATGGTAGAAGGGAAGCAGCATGGTGTTGTGTAGTGCCTCAGGTGCCATCCAGGCATGCTCTGCATTTGGCTTAAAAGAGAGGACTTTTTTTGTCATCAGGTGTTTGAGTTCTCTGGACCACCTGCTTGTCCCTCTCTAGCCTGGAGTGGTTCAGTCACAGGGCAGGTCATATGGACCTGAGGCAAGAGTGCTGCTTTATAATCTGATGTATAAGTCTGTCTACTTTCTTTCAAGCAATTTGTTACTTTGCATATTCAGATGTCTCCCAATTAACAAAACCTTTACAGGAAGAAAGAATGGGATGCCACCCTCAACTCTTCTTTGTCCGCATCCTGAGACTGTCTCCCACAGCAAGTGACTTGCTCCTGCCTTGCTTCCATCCTCCTGGTGAGAGCTGCTAACGTGACAGTGTGTGCTGGGCGCTGCTGAGGTGAGTGTGCTCAGAAATGCTGGCCTCATTGGTCCCTACTTCCGCCTAACCAGCAGAGCAGAGAAATTGCCTGTTACCTCGGGTCGATTTTTCATGCACTCCTAAATTGCTTTGTATTGACACGCTGTCAGAAGTGGATTGTCACATTAACCCAGCCAGAGCTGGGCCGGGGTTTGCAAGCATGTACTGTCGGACTGATATCTTTACAGGTTGAGGGCAGGCTGGGAGGAGTGGTGGGGTGCCTGGGGTCTTTTCCTCTCCTTGGTCTCCTCTTGGGTTTGCAGAGATGTTTCGGAGCACTTTCTGATTCTGATGCAAGGCTCACTGTATCCTCCTTTCTATCCTCCATTTCTTCCTTTGTTACATCAGAAAAGTGACTTGCAAGACTGCTGGCTCCACACCCCAGCTAGTGGTGTGACTCATGAGCCCTCTTCCCCAATGAAGGTGCATGACTGAGTGCAGAATGCTTACATTTAAAGGATTTGGGTCTCACACTACTCTCTTTTCTTCCCCATAGGGATTTACCTCCATGTTCTTCATTTTGGATTTATTTCTTCCGCTCAGTTTTCTAGGTGATGTGTGACTTCTAGAGCTTCCCATCCCTACCCCTAAAGACCTTTTCCATTTCTCTAATAAGGTTCCTCCTCAGAGATTAGCATTACATTTTGACCATGCATCCCCTCTCTGAGCTCAAAAGGCCGCGGTGCCTCCTTGTAGACAAGAGACTGATACAAACCACTGAGGTTCACATGGGAATGGTTTAGCTGGGCAGCAAGGTACAAGGTTCCTTCTCTTGTACCTTCTTCATGATGTAGGTGAGCACAAGTCTGTTGTCCCCACTCATATTTGTGGTGAAACAAGCCCAGTTAACAGAGGTATGCTGTACCCCAAACATAAAGCAATTTTGGGGGTTTAATTTGGATTGTCAAAGTACTTGCTCAGCTGTCTTTTACTATAGCTACCATATTTCTGTTTCCTGTCCTCTCTGAGGATCTGCTTACGCTCTTTGCCAGACCCACCTCTTGTTTTCAGCATGCTGAAAAGGTCAGTGCTTAGCTTATGCCTAAGAAACACCAGGTTACTCTGGGCACTCTTACTGGCAAAGCCCAATCTGTGAGGCAACTTCTGTGTGTGGCTCAGAGATCAGGGTCTGCATGGACCAAGAAACATTGGCCAGTCTTACAAAGCAGTGTGGTGGTTAGAGCTGTCCCACCCCTAATCTTTTCTCCCTCTGGAAGAGACTTGAACCCACCTGGAAAGACCCTCTTGATTACCAGGGAATTCTGGTTTTGAGGTGGCAGAAGAGTCCACTCAGTCCTGCCAGATGAATTTTTCCACTTTGTGAAGAATAATATAATTTTATATAATTATTACGTAATTACATTTAATATCAAATAATATCAAACTTGTGTTGCAATAAGAGAGTAAAAAGAAGTGGGACTACCAGCCTAGCAGCTTGGGCACTCACTTGGCAGTGGAGGAGATGCAGGTTCCTGTTTAAGCCCCAGAGAATACTTATATAAATGGTGTCTATAGAATACTATGGAGTCATCTCTTCTCACCCTTCTCTTCAGCCCAATGAATATTTACTCATTTCAGGCACGGTGGAAGAGGCTGAAATTCACAATATGAGCATACGTGATTAATCTAAAACTTTTATGCAGTCTGAGGTCTTCTCCCCATGTCCTTCATCTCCCAGAATGACGAGGGACCTCGTCCCTCTCCACTGCATTGCTCTTTCATAGGCAGACCTCTCCTCTGAACCCTTGCCTAAATTTATTCACCTTTGTCTTCAAATGAGCACAGCTTTGGTTGCTTCCTCTGTTCTTCCTATATTTTCCAGCTTTGCCTTTCTTGACAATTAGGATTGCAGGTATCTTCCTATGCAGGAAAACATCTCAGTTGTGGCAGGAGAACTGGCCCAAGTCATTCCTGCAGTGACCCTTTCCTGCGCCCTGTGAACTTCACTCTGACATGGGAGACACAGTCCTGGTGCCATGGTCATTTGGTCGATCTTGGCTGAGGTTGCTGAGATAGGAGCCAACTCCAAAGTGGCATTTAGCCAAGCGCACATTTTATCTGGTAGCTTTGTCCCTACAGCCCACTTTACGTTAATTGCCATGCTGCTGCTGTGGCAGTGAGTTTCTGTCCCTGCTGCCTGAAGCCACGCAGATGATAGATGCTGAATTTCAGACCACGAGCCCTCCCAGGAGCTTCCTCCGCTCTTCTCCCTGTGACTCTGTATCTGAGCATCTTTGTCCTTTTCGGTGCCTAACATTGTCGCTGTATCACGGATGAAAAACATCCTTTCTGTGTGGAATAGTCACTGCCATTTTCCTACTTGATTTGTCTTTCTCCTCTCCTCTTTTTTCTTTTTTTTTTTTTCTGTTCAGCCTTTTCTTCTTGTTGCTTCACTCCCTCCCCCCTCACCCTATCAGTCAGACTTCTCCTAAGCCCTGATGTGTTGTGACTGGGGCTGACTGACAGCACTTCGTGCCTGACACATATCTCTGGGATGCAGCCCAGGATGCGTATTGGAGAGCAAAGTTAGATTGCAAAGTGCCAGGTGGGAGTTTCTGAAAATGGAGTCAAAACACCGTCAAGCCTATTCTTCCTGAGAGGGGTGGAGATGTTGCATGGAGCCTGCTGATGTCATGAGTGACTCTGCATCTTGAAGGATGTGCAAGGGTTATCCCATAAGTACTGAAAGCTGCCCTCAGCCTCTTTGAAGAGCTAGGGCAAGGGTTGAGGGAAGCCATGGAGAACCAACCCTCCTTTTCTTCATTGGCGGTGCTACTTTTAGTCTCAAGTTAGGTCTATATGGATGGCATGGAGCTAGCAGAGGAGTCTTTTATTGCACATGTCCTGGGTACAGGACATGGTACCTTGAGGTGGCCGTTTCTGGTGATTTGGCAGGGGAAGGTGAGAAAACTGGGTCTGCAACTGAAAAGAGGGACTTGGCTCATGAGACATCTTCCCTTCCCCTCTTCATCAGTAGAGCTTCAGAGAAGTTGTTTCCCACCTTCCCAAAATTTTTCTTTCCTCCCCAAAACTGGAATGGGTAGAACTGTGGTGGTAAAGCTCTGGCCACAGCTCTGAATTGCTTTGTTCAGCCACCATGTTAATCTTGTTTCAGCTCTGCCTGGGGTCTTGGGTTATTGTTGGTGTGTGAGAGCATTTTCAGAAGAATGGGATCTGATGAGTCTGCAGAGAGCAGTGACTCTTTTGAGGATGAGGGAAGAGTGGCCTGGCACGGAAGACCTGGGTGAAGTAGCAACAGCTGTTGTCGCCCTCTCTCTCAATCCACCTGCAGCCTTGAGACCGCTTGCCCAAGCTCAGTGATTATGGGGCTTGGACCCAGTCTGTTCTGCTTTATCCCAGCCAATGCATGCTTTCAATGAGCTGGCTGGGCTTGAAGGTCTAGTCTGTTTAGAGTACACCTGTTGTTATGATGGCCATACTCGGCACCATTGTGTCACCATCCACTGTTTGCCACCTTGCTAGTTTTCTGAGCGGTCATCACTGCTCTCTGAGCACCTTCTGTGTTTATGCTCTCTGCCTTACACAAAGTCACCTAAAAATCCTCTTTGTTGCCTCCCCCAGAGACCCCAGGTGCTGCTTGGAAATCTCTTAGAGAAGTAATCATCCCTTATGGATTGCACCATCACTCACCTTCAGTCCCTCTGACAGTCCCAATTTGCTTGTGTGTTCGGCTGTAGAGCACCAGAAGTGAAACACTGTAGGCTTCTGGTTTGTAGAGTTTTCTTTGCTCAAGAGAAAAGCAGCAGGGTCACAGCTTGCCCCTTGATCTCCTCACCTGCTGTGCTGTCCCCTGCTCTTCTGGTGGCTTTTGCCATTATGGTGGAAGGAGGGATAACAAAACAATATAGCTGGTGGGAGATGTTCTCACTTCTGTAGGTGGGGGGAAAAGCACATGGTGATGACACTGAGAAATGGTGACTGGTTTGGGGGATCCATGCCTCCTCACATATAGCGTTAGTGCTCTCTGTCCTGCCATGGGACCACAGAAAGTTAAGGGTTGGAAGAGACCTCAGGACCTGCTTGGAACAGGCCAGCTTAGATCACTCAGGGCCAACCTGACTACTGTGTTGGTTTTCCTGCTGCTTCCTAATGTTCCACCTTCTTTCACTTGAATCCTGTTCATCTCCATCCTTCCACTGTATTTTTTTATTCCTGTTTTCTCTTTGTCCAGCTTTCTCCAGCACTGATCCATGGCGGAAGGGGGAGGCTGGAGCTGTCCCTGTGTTACCCCTTACAGCCACAAGCCAACATTCACACTGCAGCAGACACCTCCAGAGCAGGTGAGGGTCAGAAGTGCACCAGCAAGGGTGAACTTTTCAAGGAAAGATCTGGACAGAGCTATGAAAAGGTTCTTTACTGCCATTGTATCTTGGTTAAAACTCACTTCAGGAGCTAGCCTGGAACTGGCTGTCAAGGGCCATCCCTTCAGAGGGAGGGGGTAATTCCTGTGCAGGAATTAGCAGTCAGCACACCTGTTACTACAAGAGACTCCAGCTGAAAAGAGAAGAATGTTGGGGGGGCGGCGGGGAGGAGGGATTAAAAAAAAAGGCTCTTCAATTTAGCACAATTATCTCAATTTTCCCAGGATAAGAATCCTTGAGATATTTATCTGATTTACAAGGGTGTGCTGCAAGGCGGCAGACACAGGGCCTTAAAGAGACATTCATCAATTCCTTGTGTGTGGTGGGGGGAGAAGAAAGGAAAAAAGTGAGTGGGAAGGAGACAGTGAAAGGAGAACCTTTTGGAGCTGGGAAGGGAGGAAGGACACCCGCCCACTCTGTATGTTTTCACTTGCGATTAATAATATGTGAAAAACTGTGCTGGCCACAAGAAATGCTAAAGGCTGCTTGGGAGAGATATCTGGGCAGAAACAGGAGGAGGCTGGCAGGGCTGGGGTAGTGGCAGAAATCCTGCTGTGGACTGGGATGCCTTTAAACTTACAGCAGTTGATATTTCAGGGTATGTGGGATAAGTATTTCCCGAAGAATTTCTTTTGCTTACTTTTCTGCTGGGGAAATGATGGGGATTAGATTTATGTCAGGCCTGGAGAACTCGCCCAATAGCAGAGCAGGACTCTGACGAGGCATCAGTTTGGCTACAATGAGACAAGGTTTCTATAGGATTCATCTTGACTAGGTGCAGCTGTGCTGGGCTCAGGAAATGTGTAGCTGTCTATAGCCCCTTTTAGGAAACCAGAGCAGAATTCCCCTGATACACTTGGATGCCCACATTTGGAAGGAGTGTACTGCCCTTGATTGAAAAAGCGACCCTCATTTTTTCTCATGCAATGTCATTAGACCTTCCACTTTGCCCCCCTTGCTCATACCACTACTCTGCCCCTTAGTCCTCCTCCTCTGTACCAAATCTCGATGCCTATTCCTCCACTTACACTCTGCAGCTCCCATTATTTTCTCCCAGCCTTAGTAGCTAAAATGATTCTGGAGGCCTTCTGCATCTTGGAGCCTGCAGCTTTGCTCTCACCATCATCCTTGTCTTCACGGTATCTATACAAGGAAGCAGATATGAAAATCCTTGTCTTTTCCAAAAGCGTAGATGCCTTACTGCCAATACTGCAGCTCTTCACACCTCCCTTTCTTCCTCCATCTCATTCAGGCTTCTCGTCTTCCCTTCTCAGCCCTTTTGCCTCTCTGTTGCTCCTTCACGTCTACATTCCTTATTGTTCCGCCAACACTGTCTTGTCACATCATCACCTACTCCTGTGATTTGACAATAGAGAGAAAAAAAGAAGGGATTCAGTGGAGAGGCGAATGAAACGGGAAGTGGAAGAGGAGGAGGAGAGAAAGAGAAGATCAGAGGGAATGAGAGCAAATGCTTGTAGCTTAACGCGGCTCGGGAAGTCACCTGGGGGAGTCATTGACTGAGGGGTCACTGACCCTTGTGAGTAAATTTCTGTAATAAACTGGTGAAAGTACTGGCAGGCCCAAGTGATTTAGTTTAGAAATTGCTGTAGTTCAGCTTCCCTCAAATGCAATTCAGCAGGACTGTTAGCAGGCACAAAGCCCTTGCCAGCCTTAATATGGATTACTTTTCTTTGTCCCTTAAGTTCATCTCTTTAAAGCATGGTTATGTTCTCATAAATTTGTTGCAGCATGTTTGCCGGCAGCTGACCCATTGGAAAGGATTTGCGTCCACCAGAAAAGCCTCTTGGATAAAGCTCTCTTTGGCAATATGCCTTTTTAAGGCCCTTCTGCAGCGATGTTGCTCTGTGAAATAACAGCTTTGTTAAGGACCAACTTCACTACTGAAGGTCTGACTGAGGCAGCAACCCTTGACTGTCACACACAGGCACCTGTTTATCATTGCTTGCTGTGGATCTCCCATCTCCTGCCCTCCTTTGTAGCAGCTGACTTCCATAAATGAGGGGCAGCTTTAACATGAGGGGAGAGCTTTTCAGATTCCTGATCTCAGTGAAGGTCCTCATGGCATTAGAAAGTCAGAGGTGCTTACTTGCCTGTGGTACTTAAAAAAATTCTCCTCTGGGATCTATATATATATAAACTTTACTTACCCTGTTCTGTGGGTGGACCTTGCTGGGCTTATAAGGGAATTCGTAAGTTTGCCCTGGGCTGCAGAGTTCTGGTTGTTCAGCCGTATGTATTAGTATTGTATTGTATGTTGTGTAGAATAGAAATTGGTTTCATATATTGGTATCATGAGTGTGAGCTGTTTCTTGTTAAAAGCCCTGTTGTGATGGTGAATGTCTGTGGTGGGTTAACCTTGGCTGAGTGCCAGGTGCCCACCAAGCTGCTCTATCACCCGCCCCCTTTTCCTCTCCCTCCTCAGCAGCAGAGCAAAAAGGGGAATGAAAATAACGTGCAAAAAAGCACCCTTTGTGGGTAAAACAAAAGCAGTTTAATAACAACAGAAACAAAGCCAAGCAAATCCATGTGCAGAAGCAAAGGAAAACAAAGATTTATTCTCTACTTCCCATCAGTAGGTGATGTCTGGCCCTGCCCTGAGAAGCAGGGCTCCGATATGCATAGTGGTTGCTGTGGAGGACAATGGAACGACCCCTCCACCCCGCCCCGCCTTTTCCCTAGCTTTATAGTTGAGCTGACATCATACGGTATGGAATATTCCTTTGGTCAGTTTGGGTCAGCTGTCCTGGTTGTGTCCCCTTGGAAAATCTTGCCCACCCCATCCCACCGGGGACAATGTTGGGAAGAGCCCTGGTGCTTTGTGAGCTCTGCTCAGCAGCAGTCACAACACGGGTGTCTTATCAACACCCTTCTCGCTCCCAGCACAAAACACTGCACCATGAGGGCTGCTACGGGGAAAATCAGCTCAACCAGACCCACTACAATGTCTAACGTGTTTCTGCTCTGTAGAGCAAAGTAGCTGGCAAGGTATGTAGGAAAGATTGTTTAGTGTTTGTAGGCATTGGAACAGGCTGCCCAGGGAAGTGGTGGAGTCACCATCCCTAGAGGTGTTCAAAAAACAAGTAGATGTGGCAGTCTGGGACATGGTCTAGAGGTCAGGGAGATGTTGGGATGAAGGCTGGACTTGATGATCCTAGAGGTCTTTTCCAGCGTAAATGATTCTATGATTCTATTTGTGTAGTGGGAACCTGCTCCATAGGCAGGGGACAGAATATTGCAAGTCAGATACAGGGCATCTACATATATCCCTGTTTACCTTCATCTTGGCCCATCTTCCCACTACGTCTTCTGGTACGGATCAGAGTACCCACATGGATGCTCATCTCTCTACATCCTTATGTTTACTATACAATCTTGGCACTGTCCTTCCCACTCGTACATCTGTCTTCCCAAGGAGCTCACTATCTGCAATGGTTGCTCTGTGGAAAAGTCTTGGTTCCCAGAGGCAGGTAATGCACATATTGGAGACATCGCACTCACTGCAGAAACAATGACATCTGGGGTGTCCTGATGAGTTACACCGCTTATCAGCTGTGATTTCATGTTACCCTGAATCTTTAGGTCTGGAGAAGGTACCTTTAGTCTCTTTGGATACCTTTAGTCTGTGTGGTACCCTTACTCCCTCTATCTAAATGTGGGCAGTGACCCAGCGGGTGTGGCAGTGGGGAAATAGCCTCGGTGGATGTAAGGAAGGGTTGTTTGGCATGCATGAGAAGATTGACCAGGAGGAAAGTCCCTTTGCAGCAGGAGCAGCCTTGCAGGCCTTTCCTGGTGTACCCTGGTAGGGAAGGTTAATGTGAGGAGCATTCCCAGCCCTAGTACCAGCAATCTGTTTCTACTTGTCTGTCCTCTTCCCACCAAACTGCCTTTAGTAATGAGCTACACTGTGCACTTAGGAGGGGGAAAAAAAAAAAAGGAAAGAAAGAAAACTAGGAGAGGGAAAAAAAATCAAAGAACAGTACATTTATTTTGTTTGATCTTTGAGGAATGTTGAAGAAATCTCTTAGGCCTCTGTCTCCCTGGTTGTGCTCGTAAGGAGATTATGGACCTTGTGTTTTCACAGGAAAACACCCGGCCGCTGGGCCTGGCGCAGTAATCCAGACAAAGGATAACAGCGGCCTAATTAATTCTCATGTCTCCAAATCTGATAACGGCACAGTACACAGACGAGTCCGTAAGGACTTAATGAGTTTAATCGACTGCACTTGATGATTTTATTTGAAACCTTGTGCCACAAATTAAACTATTAAAAATGCACTTGAACTTGATTGGCAGCTGTAATCCAGGCAAAGTCTACTTAATCCATGGGGATGGGGAGCAGAGGTGGATGCAAAGGGCTGGAAATAAGAAGAGTGGAAGGGAGTCTCTGGTAGCTAAGGATATTCTGGGGAGAGTTGAAGGAAAGCTGGAGAGAAGGGCAGAGCTTTGGGGGAGCTGGGGGTGAAACAAGGAGGGTGAGTGAGTAAGGGATTTGTCTGCACTGCCCCAGCCATGGGTTAAGGTGTGGGATGAGAAAAGGGTCTTTATCTGTTCTTGTCTTGTGCTCTGCCCTTCAGGGCTCTCTGAGTGCCTAGGGGGGCATTTGGCTGTTAGCTGGTTGGAGCTAATTAGCTGCTGACTCCAGTGTGAGGTGTAGCACCAAGGTTTTGCATGGCCAACATGAGGAGGGCATGGATCTTGGGCCCGACCTCTAAATCTCATGCAAACCACCTTGGTGAAAGGCCACTGCAATGCACATGGTGATGTACACTGAAGTGTGTCCCCAGTCAATGGTATCACCAGCAGGCAGGCATGCATGCAAATATTCAGTTGCTTTTCACTTATAAAAGCTGCCCAGGTGAAAAGCAGCCTGCAAAAAGGCACCTTTGCCCACACAGGCCAATGTGTCCTGTGTTTCTGTGCAGAGACAGATGCAACCTCCTATATGCTGTCTGCTAACTGCTCTCACTCACAAACATCTGGCTGTGCTCATCCAGTTCACTCCCATACATGAATACCCATATACATATGCAGACATGAACAAGCAGTGATTTGGCTCAAAACGGGGCATTACCCAAGGAGGAAAATGGCATGGAAGTCTGCTTTGAAAGTCCCTTGCCCCCCACCCTGTTCTATTTAAAGTAATTTGCAAAAGATTTTTTAAATTAGAAAGCAATTTGCAAATAAACGATCTTGATTAATGGCATATTCCTTAAGAGGTGACAGATCTGTAACAGGTCTGTAATCCCCCTTGTTATGCAGGAACCATTAACAGCAGCAGGCATTAAGAGACTACATTAAAGGCAGAATAGGCTTCACCTTCATGTCTGGAATGGAGCAGGTTAAGTTTTTCTTGCTATGGTTTCTGCAGCACACTTGCACCTCATGCCAGAGGCTAAACCCCACCAGCTAAAGTACTCTTTGGAGACACCAGGAGATCAAGAGCAGTGCCAGTATCTTTAATCTCTGAAATAGCAGAGATTTGCTACATGGAAATAAGCAGATGATCCACCGGTCCAAAGCACCCACCTTACTGCGAAGGAGTGTGAAAGCCCACTCCAGTGATTCCCTTCACTCAGAGAAAATCCCTTCCTGATCTTACACCTCACGAGGGGGTTAATGCACTCTACATGACCAAGACTAGCCTTGCAGCTGCCTGAGCAATTGTATATATCCCGCTGAGTACCAGCTTGGGGCAGAGGGCACCCTGGCCTTGCTCTCTCCTGCACACGCTTTGAATGCAATGCTGTGAATTTGGTGTATTGACAAACAGCTGGAACTTTTTTTGTCTGGTAGGTCGCAGCTTACATTTTTTTTCCCCCCATTTTTTGCATTTAACAGCAAACCTCCGGCAGCTGCTAGGCTGTGCCACAGCTCACCGTGATCTTGTGAGGTCCATTGCATCTGCTCTGGTTTGCATCTATACCACTCTGGGACAGGAATGCGAGTGAGGACACGGGCGCTGCAAGCAAAGTTGTTGATCAGGGAGTTGCTGATGTTCTTTCTAGGGAAGAAGTGTTAGGTGAGCTTTCTTCTGGTAAGTCAAGACCCAGGTCTTGCCTGCTTCTCCTTCTGAAGCCTGGCACTTCTGGAAGGTAGAGGTGGTAATTTAAGGTGTTGTACATCCCGACTAATTACATCAGTCTTGGCCGTAGCTGTCTTTTGCATTTCTTATCTTAAAATGCACTGTAAAGTTGCTATTCACTGTTAAACAGATGCTGTATGCTTTCCTAGTAGTGGCTACATTTTAATTTTTTTTTACTGAAAGGAAATAATTGGCATATATTTGACAGAAGAATGCTTGAGGATCTTAATGGGGGAGATCAGCTAAGGAATGGCAAAATATTGTAGTCTATTTGGTGTTGTCAGCGCTTTGATTAAACAGACTAATATTTCTGAGTTTGTCACTTAGCACGAACAGCAGGGTATTTCCTGGGCAGGTAATTCCCTGCCTACAGTGGCTACAGAAGTGGTCATATGTAATTGATGTGGTTAATAATACTCTGGTATAGAACACAGATGTAACTTCTAATTATGGAGCATGGGATGCTCTGGGAAATCACAACTTATCAGCCCCTATTAGGTCACTGAGCCTCTCCCACAACCTCACAAATTTTGCTGGGCAGGATGCCATGGCTCATGGTGTGAAGGTTGTCCCTGTCCTCTCTGCTGCCCTTGCAGCCAAATTCTGGGGTGCTGGCAGGCTGGGGGAGCAGCACAGCCAGCCCACGGCTGCCCCTGTGGAGAAGCACGGGCAGCACTGGCACGGTCAGCAAACAGCCGTGCAGCCAGCGCATGCAGCGCGGTCGTCAAATATTTACCCTTTGTTTCAATCCTGACCTCTTTGCCTCTCAAGATAAATAATTTAGTGTGGAAGTCTTGAAGGTTAATCTTGCATTTATTTAATGTTACAGGACACTTGGCTCACTTACAGCTAAAAGCCCTGCGTGCTGGTTGTTATTTTATTTAATCCAAGTGCCATTTTCTTTACCCTCTTCTCTTTGAATTGCTGAAAGGAAGGAAGGAGGAAGGAAGAGTTATCTGTATGCGGCTTTTGGCTCCTGCTGCAAACTCCATCAGGAGCAGCACCCTGGGGAAGCGTTGATTCGAGTGCCTCAGCCCAGCCAGGCATGTCATCCGCCAGTCGATCTGAGAGGGTAGCTCCAAGCATTGGTGAGGAAAAAAAGGGGAAAGCGGAGGATCTGACATCCCCAGCACACTAGCTGTGAAAGAGCTGCCCACCCTCGCCCAAATCTGACAGAAATTGCTCGTGTGCCAAAAAGACCCAAGACAGCACAATGCGGGGGGCAAGGATGGGGAAGAGGTGAGGTGTGTGGGGTGGAAGAGTAGCTTTGGCCTCATTGCTGAGATGTTTCTCCTCTCCTTTGTCCAAAAGCATCAGATGGTCCTTTCCAGGAGGCCTCTGCAGTGCTGCTGTAAAGCTAACACAGAGGGGAGGGTGGCTGAAAGAGGTCTGGGTCTGGTCTGCCTTGCTTGAATGATGTTCTTTGTTATTAATTTCTGGCAGACCAGGCAGAAACCTTGGGAGATTTACAGCACCCTTTCCTGCTGCCAGAGTTAGCAATGAGCAAATGGCCAGGAGCTCCCAGGCTTCAGCAAAGGCAGAAACTAGCTCATTGCCCAAGAATTTCACACTGAAGGATGTGAAGAGCTTTGTAAACTTACTTGACAGTGACTTGTAGGGGCTGGAGGAGACATTTCAGCATCATCACTTCAGCATTCTCATTTCTGGAGATGCACAAAAACAAATGCACTGTCCTTGAGACTCTGTCAGTATACCTACGCTCTTTCGACATATTGGGCAAAGCAGCTCAAAAAAAAGTGTCAAGTACGTGGAGCAGACTGAATGCTGCTGATGTTGGTTTGGCTTTTACAGCTCAGCTCACCATTTGGATCAGAAATTTGGCACTAGCTGCTCCTTCCTGGTGAGGGCTTATAGCCAGTAACTCATGATGGGGGCAAATTCCAAGATTTCAGAACAGCTTATTTTTATGCATTCAAGAACCGACCTACTTGGTCAGCAGGCAGTGATAAAGTCCGTTTTTCCAAACCTCATGGTAAATCCTAGGGGCAATGTCACCAGCAGATTGTGGCCCCAGGCTGTCCTCCCAAGTTCTGGCTGAAGAAACCTCCCTTCCAGCCTCTGCTTGTGCCTCACTAGCTCTCAACTGCCTCTTTGGCAAGCTCTTCATTTGTCTGGATGCACACCTCACCTCTTGCAATGATAGCTACACTCATCCACCACTTCAGAGCATCTTGTTAACCTCCTTCCCACCCCTGGTTTTGTAGGCCTCCTAAGGAGAAATGGCTCCAATCTCTCTAAAGCAAATATCTTCTATCTTTGGTAGCATTAGGGCCAGCTAGGAAAGAGGAGAAGTGTCAGAGGATGCTGGCAGTGTGATCACACCCTAGCACAGCCACATTTTCACCTGCTTATGTGTTCCAGCACAGCTGTGACTTGCTGGTAATTTCTTGTTTGTAGCTGGTGTGAGACTCCCAGTTTTAAAAGCCATCTGCTTACCTCCAGATCCCTGTTGTGTGATCTTTCATTTGGAGTTCACCTCTACATTTTATGGCAGTTTCCAGGATAATGGTTCAGCTGGAGATCCTCTTGACTCCATCTTATGCTGGCTTTTTCTCCTTTTAAAGGACATTTTGCATCATCTAATAAACACCAACAGGATGCTCAACATAACCTGTCAGGATTTGACCCAAAAGGAATAGCCATGTGTAGCAGGTGGGAGACTCAAGTGTCTGGGTGTTCATTTGTGCAATCCAGACCTCCTCAGGTAGGGATGTGATCAGAATGACCTCTCCCATGAGCTTCAAGTGCTTCAATATTAAATTGGACATAGCACAAGATCAATGCACCTCGTGGCTTTTCAATGCCTTAGTCTGAACCAGGAGAGACAGTAATATGAAAAAAGTCAGAATAATTTAATAAATGGTATGTGGTTTTTTTCCGTCTAGAGAGGATGCTCCAACGTGTTTAAATTGGTGAGTAGGCTTGGTTTTGTGCAAGGCTATAATTCAGCTTAATTTTTATTTCATTTTGATTGGCATGCACTGGTTACGATGTGAGCAGGTGAACTCTGGGAAGAGGTTTAGGGCAGCTAAGTTTGACTCCTGCCTGAATTACCTTTTGCAGGAATTACTTTCCCCAAGTCATGGAGGAAGATCTGTCACACGGTCCAGGCATCTAATGTTGGGGCAGGAGAATAACAATTCCTCTCAGATTCTCCTCCCACTCGCCTGCTGCTTGGAGATGTCCTGCATGTGCAAGCTGTTTCTGGAGGTAGGACCACCTGGGGAAATAGTGCATTGCAATCCGTGGCTGCTTAATGAATCTCCTCACGTTGGAAGAGATTTGAGCTGAAGGTTTTCCAAGGACAGCTGGGAATTCACAACTATGAGCCATGTTTGGCTCCCCAGACCTTTGAACACACACATGTGGATGTGTTCTTCAGACTCTTTCATGTCAGCCTTTATATAACACTTCCAAGGCTTAATGCTTAAAATCATGACAAAAACACTCTAACACCCCCACAATCTAAACAGCTCCTATCAAACTGGCACTTGGTCTCCCAACACCCTGCCACCTACAAGGGTATGTGTATTGTTGCCAACCTTTTGGCAAGCTCTTAGCTTTTGTAGTAGGGCAAGGTGATTGACGTTGCTTTATGTGTCTTGATAATGGAGCAATACACCATTTAGAGAGATAAAAATTCATATCAGTGTCTCCTCAACGAACACGATCTGCCAACTGCCTTTTACCTGTTTTTTCCCCAATATTTAAAAATATATCAAGCCAGACAGCTGCAGCAGCTGAAGGAAGCAGCTAATTCCCCTCACAAGCCTCTTGTGGACAAAAGTGCTGGGCAGCCCAGCTCTGAACATGGGACTGGAAGTGTGTATAGGATTAGAGGCATATCTGGTGGCCCAGATTCTCCAAAGCCAGTTAATGACTGTTACAAAAGGAGGATTTTCTTTCTGAGGTTAGAAATGCATCCTTGAGTCTGGAGGGTGGGGGAACCCTAGAAGAGCTCAGGACTCAGAGGGAAAGTTCAAAGAACTGGGTTTTTTTGCAGTTGGAGTTCAGAAGAGAGGGATTTGTGTGTGTTTCTGTGCAACCCTCTCCCTTCTTCCAGCTCTACTTTTCATTATTGATCCCAGTTGTAATATGATTTCCCTCTTGTATAACTGAGAGAAAAATAACTGAGGGTGAAGTCTTGTAGATATGCTCCTGAGCAAGTGTTAACCTTGCCCTAGACAAACCAGCAGATAGCAATCCCTGCTCAGTGCTCTCCCATGGAGCCCCATGGTGGCACAGATGTTGGGAATCAGGGCTTCTCAGCAGAGCAGTGAAACATTCCCTATTTTCGTCAACCCCTTTTTTCTTTTCCCTTAATAATCTGAAAGTGAAGTTTCTGGAGAGTAATAGGATTTGCTTGGGATGCTCTGTATGACTGCGTACCTGTGTTGTAGCACTGGTGGGCTGTAATTGTGCTGGCCTTGAGTGTGGTTATGGGGCATCTATGTGCCACACCACTGCTTCTCCCAGCTCCCTCTCCATCCAGTATCCCTGCCTCTGTTCACTAAGAGCTTTGAGGTCGCTTGCGATGAAGGCATGCAAGCAATTCTCACTGGATCTAGGACAGAAAGGAGAGGGCTTGTTTGTTTTTTTGGATCCAGGGCTGTTTGCTCAGCTGCATCTGTATCACTGCTAATTATTAAGACATTTATTACCATGCTTTATTTATGCGTGTGGGTACTTGTTTACCTTTCTCTGAAGTTTTCAGCTTTAGCTCCACTTGGAGGAGCATATTTGGATCCTCAGCAGGGCAACAGGAAATTCTCAATGCTTCTGTTGAGAGGTAGGGGACTGGGATATCTTTGGCAGTTTGGGACTTATCTGTTTCATTTCTATTCCTTTCTTTCAAGAGCTGGGATTTTTCAGGTTGCCTGGATGAGTGCATGGCTATAAAACGAGACCCACTGAGCCTATGGGATGTCTGCTCTTCTTTTTTGATATGTCTCTCACCCTTTCTATTTTAATCAAAAAGTCCTGTGTTCAAGGGGCTTGTCTCATTTCTAAATTCAGCTTGCAGTGCTGGAGTAGGGGGAGATGACTGGTGCTAAGAGGCTCACCAAGAGCCAGGGAAAGGCACGGGATTAATGAAAGGGATTTGTTCATGCAGACCATTATGAAAAGTGGAGTTGAGGCTTTGCAGGTGCTGTGTGAGGCTTATGGCTTGGATTGGGGCATGTGTGACTTGCAGTAGGTAAATAGAAAATATGTGAGCTTGATATTAAAAAGGGGCTCATTGTGTGGAGAAAGCCGTGAAGCCCGTTCACCTCTGCCTAAACCCTGTTGGAGCTCACCATGGAAGCAGGAGCAGGGTGTTTTTTCTCAAGGGCTTATGTACTGTTTTTGCTGGACCATTTGAGTGATGTCCTGGTGAGGAATGGGTGGCATTAACATAATCTCCATGGCAGCAACCACGGAGGGCACCGATGGAGTGATTAGAACAAAGATGTGAGAGTCAGAACTCCTGGTTTCTATTTCTAGGACTCATTGTGTGATCTTGGTCAAATGGCTCAATGTCTATAACCTGACATTTACCAACCTGTCCCCGCATGAAGTCATTAGAGATTGAGGATTAAAGGTGTTTGCAGGTAAGCAGCACTTGAAACTCCCACTGATGTCTGTGGGCTTGGGATCCAAAGATGTGCAAGACAGGATCTGGGGGACACTGCTGAAGCTGGTGGTCTCCAAGGGAGGAAGGGCAGCCAGAAGCCTGAAGCTGGAGTTTGGAAGGCTTTGCCCAAGGACAGTGGCCCTTGGTGTCTATGCATACAACAAAGCATACCTGTGATGTGAACAGAAGTGGCAAATATCACAGGGTGGGGAGAAGGGCTGAAATTCCCATTGTCTTTCCTGTAAACCCACTTCTGGCTCCTGTGTAGGGCAGCTGGACCCAAAAGGCACCTCTGTGTGTGCATGTGAAGGCCAGAGGTGTTTCTAAGAGGTCAGTTCAGTGCATACAGTTACTTCCTGTTCTACTTCCTCCATCCTCTTTTTTTTCCTTACCCATTAGTATCCATCCAGAGAAATCCATTAATACCTCCTGCCTATGTGCAACATCTGTCCCTTACAAACTCAGGAGGCAGCAGGATGTTCAGCTCAGCCGGGTGGTTCCTAGGAACCAGCAGGTCCAATCCTGGAGCTGGGGTTTCCTGCTGCCAGGTGGGACCATGTTTAACTTAACCACGAGGTGTCTTCATCCCTCATTCTTCTCCCACTCTTTTGCCTGGTGTCTTCCCAATGTCTTTTCCCTGATTTGAATGGCTTTAACTGGCTTGGCCTTGCCAGAGTGCTCAGAGCCTCTGCGGCTGTGAGGCTACATTATGCAGGAGGGATGGGATAATTTAATGCGTGTTTACATACATCTGCATTCCGTATCGGCTCCAATTTGTGCATTTGTCAAAACCAGCATGCTGATATTCCTCAGAAATTTCGCTAGTTCTTGCTTTCCCTTAACCTCTTCTGTGCAGAGCAGAGAAGAGCCTCTGTCCTCAGGCAAACGTGGAGCTCACGTGCTGAAGTCTCCTGCCTGTCCCAGCAGCTGGAGGGATGCCCTTTGATAAACTCTTAGCTGGGTGCAGAAACATGGTCTCTGGGCTCCCCCACTGGGGTTTCTCAGCTCCTGAAGCAAAAAAAGGGCTTTAGCCATCCCCGCTTCATTGCTTACTTGAGCATATGGTACAAATTGCAGCTGCAGCAGAGCCCAAATGCCCCATCCAGTGAGGAAGGTGATGCCAGCTGGTCCCTCCACTTCTGCATCTTGCTCCATCTTGGTCATTCACAGCACAGCAGCCAGGGGAATAAGCAGGCAGAAATTTGTTGTGTAGCAGCAAATAATTTTAGCTGATCTTTTTAAAGCAGGTGGTGTTCAGAGGCAGCTTGCCTTGCCTTTCTTTGTTTTATTGAAGTGGTGCAGATTTGTGGGGGTTAAAAAAAAAAACAAAACAGAAAAAAATGGCCAATATGGACAGATCTGGGGGACCTTGGAGCTGGTGCAAATGCCTTGTCTGAGTTCTACATCTGAAGGCTTTATGGGTCCTGAGAGGAAACTTACTATTGTGTTCTGGTCATGACAGTGTTGAGAAACAGTCCTGCAGTGAGGGAAGCTGCATGGGGTGGGATGGCCACATCCTGTGAGTATCTTCAAGTTTGAAGCCTGCTATGACCACATGCCCTCTTTGAGCTTAAAGACAGAGCAGTGGCCAGCCCAGGGCTGCTGAGCAGCATGTTGCTTGCCACTGGAGAACCTGCACTTCCCAAGCCAGAACCAAATCACCCAACAGTTTGGTAATGCTCAGTTGTGTAAGGAAGCAAGACCAAGTTCCTTGCAAAGACCGAGTCTATGGTGTAGATGTGGCCAAGGGCTGAAAACAACCTGTTCACTTACAGGTAACCTGCAAACCTCTGGCTTGGGCTGGGACTCCTGATGCTCCATCAGAGGACCTCTCTAAGATTTAAAGTGTCCTTTGTCGGGTTCCAGGGCATAGAAGCTGTCTCAGGAATGCTGGGCACCCCAAAATCATGGGCATCCTTGTTCATGGTGTGGAGTTCAGTAAGAAAGCATGTAAGCCTAATCAGGTATCATGAGTCCTTTGGGGTCAACTCCTCTCAGGTGACACCATGAGCCTGCTGAAGAGCTGGTCTGTCGGGGAAGGAGGTGGGAACAAACCCAGTAAAGCAATGGGACTAGTCAGAGATCTGCTCTCGGGAGAAATGGCTTTAACTGATAAAACCAATCTATCATTATAGGGTGTCTCATTTCCACTGCAGAGGCTGGATACTGGAGAGAGTGCAAAGCACAATATGCAGACACTGGCCATTAGTTCTTATTTACTAGGGTGTAAATCTGAGAATTAAAAAATAAAATAGAAGTAGGCCAGTTACCAGTAAACAGTGGTTTGGGAGGGATAAGGATAGCCTTTCCTTTCAGGCCAGGAAATTCAGGAAAATAGATCTTCTGTTATCTCTTCCTCTAGAGAGCAGAGCTGTAACGACATGGCTTCTCTTTCCCCTCATTGCAGGATTGCTCTGATTGTTGTGGTGATTGCCTCAATCCATAAGAATTTGAAGAAAAATGCCTTTTGATTAGTCACCCCAGCCTCATGCAAGAAAAGCAGGCATCCCTCAGTCAGCCAGGTAAGCATCAGTTTCTCTGGTCTGCTGAGAGAGGAGGGTGTTCTGTGGAGCAGCCCCAGGGTTTGGGGTAGAGCTGGCTTTGCTACAAGTCACCCCAGAAGCTGCAAGAAGAAAGGTGAGTGTGAAGAGAAACACAAACTATGCAGATGATAGCAGCAGCCATGTTCAGGTACTGCTCTCTGAAGGAGCACTTTCTGGGAAGAAAGTTGCATTAGCAAATAAGTGTTGGCATTTACCAAAGCCTTTTCTAGCTGCCTCCCAGTTGTCATTTCTTCTTCATTGTTGTGGGGTGTGCTGGAGCCATCCTTTCATATGTCTGACCAGTAATTAATTAGGAGGGGATCAAGGCTGATAATGCCCTGTAATCCCTTCTCTCTCATCATTTTGTTCCGTAATCCTTTTAATGCTAGCAGCCTGGGGGGTGTGGAGTGGCAGGGGCAACAGAGAAGAGACCTGAGCTGTGGCATGGTGCTGGTGCTGGCAGATCTTGGCTGCCTGACACCAAAGCATCGCTCTGCTTTCCTCCAATGGCATCCCCCAAGGGAGGCATTCCCCAGGGGAGGCATCCCAACCTGGGATGCAGCTCACAGGATAGCATTGGAGGGGAGAACTTATGTGTGGGGAGGACCAAGCTGGGGTGCAATAGAACAGGGAAAGGGCAGGCAGCATAACCCCTCATTCTCCAAGTGCTTACAGATTTTAGCTTAGCCTCAAGGTCTCCACTAAGCACCATGGCATTTCTGTTACCATAAAAGGCTTTTCACAGCCTGGTGTCTGCAATGACTCTGGTTAGGAGATCCCTGATTTGCCTTCAGCTCCAGCTCCATGTCATCTTTCTTGTGGTACCAGTGAGGACACTTGACCAGTGCTCCCCATCACCATATGACCTGGAGAGGGACACCATCATTCGAGGAGGGCTGATGTCTGCACTGGTCCTGCTGTCAACAGCATGGAGGAGGTGGGGAAAGAAGGCCTGGGGCAAGTGGGAGGACTTGGTGAGGGAGACAGTGCAGAGCTGCTGGTGGGTTTGGGTGTGTAGGAGGGGAGTGGCCGGAGATGGTGGGTTTTGGGCAGAAAAGGTTTTGGAAATGAGAAAGCCAGAGTTTGATGCACCAGTGACAGCTGTAATAGCCCTACACTTCCATATGAATTACCCAACATGAGTGCTGCTAACACTGACCCTCCTCTCCTGCCAGGTCAGGAGGAAAATGGAGGGTGTTGCCAGCCTGCACAACAAAGCGATTGGATGTTGAGAAAGCCCAGGGCTGCCAGTACTACTTCAATCTCCAATCTACAGGAAAGTCTTTCACATTCCACAGCCCAATACCCTCATCTCCCTCTGACTCAACCTCTTTAAATACTTTCTTCCCCGACAGCTGGAAGAGGAGATGTGAACTTGCCGATTACAGGGACTAAGTGGGTCTGAAGGGCCTTTTGTTTGATCAGAACCACGGTTATTACCCCTGACAGTCACAGGCAAGGAAGTCTCCAATGTGTGTTTGACTGAGTTAAGGTGCCTTTGATGCAAACTTCTCTTCATTCCATTTAAACTGCAGATCATTTCCATTCACAGTGAGGGGAAGCTAAATAATTCAGTGCCAGACAGCAGCATCGATGCAGCTGGAGACATGGGCTGCCTTTACCTAGCAGGCGGCATGGCCTCGTCTTCTTGAGGGGAGGGAGTTTTGGGAGATGCAGCATCTCTCTGGGCTGGATGGAAGTTTGACCCATGGTAAAATGTCTCAATGGAGCAGCTAGAAAAATTCATGTGATGCTTTATAGACTGAGTGAGGGCCATTTGCTACCACAATCCCTAAATCCCCTCTCTCTGTGTGTTTAATAACACAGATGTCTATAAAGTAAATGCCAGCTGATTATCAGAAAACATATTTGCTGAGCATGAACAACTTTGTAATAATCAAACACCACAGATAAACACTGATTATATGGTTTTGTAACTTCTGAGATTGGGTTTATAATCTGCTGTGTACCAAAATAATAAATACACATAGAGTAAACCCTTCTGCCTCCAGATCACAGTGCAAATCCAAGCTGAGTCCCTGGAGCTGTTGATACTTAGTGGCCCATACCTCACTCCTGTTGGGGATGGAGGTGGAAATATCTTTTCTAGGTGTTGTGCATTGTGTGATTCTAATTCTTCTCTCCTGTGTCTATGGAAGGGTCTTTCACCCAATTTACAGCCTAACCACCAGCCCATGGGACACCCAGAAACACTCAGTCCCCACAGCACCCAGCAGCCACAAGCTTCCCTCCATCCCACTCCACACCTCACACTGAGGTAGTTGACAGACTTTGGAGATGAGCATGGGTATCTACTGACCTGCAAAAGCAAACTGAGGAAGCCTCTCACAGATCTGCAATTGTTCCCAGCTGAATGGTCATCTTCTGGCCCAAATGGGGTCATTTTCTTCAAAACAGTCACCTGCGGATCCCTTTCGCCAAGATCCCTCTGTACACAGGTAGGAGCACACAGGTTTCAGCTTGCCCAGGCTTTGTGCTAAACTGCGGCTCTGCTGTGAGCTTTTTTTCTATGCATCATTTAAAATAGCACAGAGAGTTAAGCATCTGTTTTAAAATAGCTTTGTTTAAAAAAGAAAAGCTTACTCCCTGTGACAATCAAAGAAAGAAAGAATAACCTCCCCACAGCACCCGCTAAGTTATAGGCGAAGGGGACTGTGTGAGGAATAAATGTGGTGTCTCGGCTTGACACTTCCGACAGGGTCAAGTTTTCCCTGCACCATAATGAGATCTTGTTAGGAAAGTGGGAGCGGTGAGTGATGCTCTTTTCTCTTGGATCTCTGAATTTCAAGCTACCTGCAGAAGGAGTGTGGTGGGGGATGGGGAGGGAAAAAAAAAGACTTGTTAAATATCTCTACCTTGGGCTTGGATGTTCTGAGGATACAGCAGTGGAGGAAGAAAAGATGAGGGCAGGCATAGCAGGAGGCCAGGCAAGCTCTGCAAACAATGCTCATCTTTCCCCCCTTTCTTTTTTTGTACCAATCTTTGTTGGTGCCTCTGTTAGATGTTTTAGCTTCAGTTTCTGTGATGAGGAACCTGGGAGATGTCTTGGCAAAAGCTTTGCTTTCCTGGCAATAAGAAGGCTATACAGATTTGGGGGCTCTTGTGGCATCTAAGTGGATGGGGAGGGGGAAGGACTCCAAACTTTCAATCAAGCCTTGCCAGCTCTTTTCTGTTTGAGAGGAACGAGGCTTGCCTTGTTAAAGGCAAAATGTGAGTGAGAATGGGCAGCATGCCAAGAGCCATTTGAGAGGCAGGTGAGACTTTCTGAAGTAAGAAATATCCATTCCACTCTAAATTGAAGTGTGTTAAATAAGGATGCTGTTTAGTGCTAATAAGGCAGGCAGTGAGCTGGAGAGCACAGCTGAGGTTACGGCTCTCGGCTAGTGCAGAGACCCCGGATTCAGATTTGGACACGGCTCTCGCTGCGTGCAGGGAAATGAGCTCCAGGCAGGTGTTGCCCTAGTTCCTGAGGATGCACATCGGTCAGCGAAGGCATGATTTGCTTGACTTTGCTTTTTTTTTTCGGAGCATTTGAGCCCTAGGGTGGGAGGAACTGGGGTTGTGTAGGTCAGGACTGAGCTCACAGAGGGATGGGGCTGGGTTTGGGGTTGGCATGACATGGAAAGCTGTAGTAATGGGCTGCAGCATTTGAGCTTTCCACATAGGAATGGGGGAATCTGGCAGAGCACCTGTCTCTGTTAGGGTTCTCTCTACTCATGGGCTCTAACCCTGAATAGAAGGACTGTTTTCCTTTTTTTTTAGGCAATTTATCTGCTTTTCTAAAATGCTGGAACATAGAAGAACAGATGCAAATTAACACATAAATCGAGGTTGGAGGGTGTCACCAAAGGGGCAGGTATCGCATAGTAATTAAAGAGCATGAAATTCTCCGGGAGATGTTTGTTAGTGTGTTCTAAATAGCCAATTGCTGTTTCTTAAATATTCAGTGATTACTGTAACTGGACATAGTTTGGCTTGGAATTTAATAAGACCTTACTGGAGAGTCCATTAGATCACTAGGAGGTTGGTGGGATAACTTAACAGTAGTGCCTGTCTCTTTGCTTATTGATTGCACTCAGGAAGCCAACACAGCAGTGTCCAGTCGATAGGGCACAAGAAAGGGGCACAAGGCACGACCTGGCCACCGTGCTCCACTGCCAAGGGGGCTGGTGGCTCCAGGGTGCTCATCCCCCATGGTGTGAGGGGCTTTGGCCAGCACAGAGACCTAATCCCCAGAACCCTCCATTGATTTCACAGCTGGAGCAGCAAAGTGCAGGGGTGGGGATGTGTAATTCTTCGCACTGGTGTAGCTCTGCCTGAGCTGAGCCTGGCTCTCAGGTGAGCTCCGTGCTCTTTGCACGGTACCTTGGGAGTGTGCAGTGACCCTGCGGCTGGTTTACATCTGTTATCCGGATAGGCTGGGTCCTTGAGGCCTCTTTCCAAACCTTCCTACAGTCTTTGTATGCAGCAGCCTTTCACATTCATGGTGAGGAAACACACCCTGGATAGTTATCTCATGACATAGCAGAGAAAGAGTCTTTGGAAAAAAAGTGCTATTTCCATCTTTGCTGGTGTGCCGGAAAACAGTAGCTGCCAAATACATGTTTCCCTGAAACAATACAGGGCCTAGGAAATTACCCATGAGAAGGGGATCTTGCCTGGGTATTGCTGTGCTGTGAGTCAGGCTCTCCAGGGCTGCTGCAGGAAGGGGCCGGCAGGGCCCCAGAGAAGGGAGCTCCCATTGTCTGTGCTGCTCCTTTGTTTAGTTGCTTCTGGACTTTGTCTTGTATTGTCTCCAGGATGTCCCTGGACACCTTCTGGAGACCAGCTCAGCCTAGGAACCATGCCCAAAAGGCAGTAAGGATCAGACTGTATGATCCTATGCAGAACCAACCTAGCTGGCTCTGCACTCTCAAGCCTCTCCACGTTTTCTTGTTGTACTGCAGGGCGTACCACTCACACCCTTTGCATGCAACGTTGTATGCAGCAGAAGATATTCCTCTGGAAGGCTGCTGTGCAGCCCTCATATTATCTCAGATATTTTGAATTGAAAAGTTTACCAAGCATATTTGGTGGTGCATCTTGCGCAGTGCTTTGAGGTCACCGGATAAAAAACACTACAGAAGCACTGGCTGGTCATCTTCTGCTGAAAGTTGAGCTCACTGCTTGTACAGTTCTGGTTGCCCTTAAAATGTATGCTGGGAAGTAGTGTTCTGCTCTCAGGCAGGAAGTAGAGAAATGCCTTTATCGTGACTCAGACCTGTCCAGCCAGCTTGGAGCACCAACCAGGATAAGATCGTTATGTTTAAGTGATGGTTTCAGCATCTCTTTATACCTGGCAGTGCTAAGCCCTGGTTTAAGACTTTGACATACTATTGCATTTGAGATTTGTATTTCCAAGCATTGCTTCTACAATTAGGTGATTTTGTATTGTCTGTCTCTCCCCCAGGAATGGAAAAAAAAAACCCCTGTGAGATATTTTTGCAGAAATTCCTGCCCTCCAAAATGGAAAACCAGACCTGGGGGCTGAAACAACCTCAGCTGCTCGGTTAATTCCATTGTGTGCAAGTGAGGAACAGGCACTTTAGAAGAAATGCTTCTTTTAATTGCAAACCAGATTTCCATGAGAATTTATTCCTTCTTCCTCCTGAATGAGATTTCATCCTGCCCTGAAAACCACGCTCTTTTGGATCACACAGGCAGGATCTCATAGGATTATTTTCTCTCAGGGAAGGAGGCTTGATTTTCCAAGAATACCTCTATCTTCCCACCGCTTGAGCTACACTCGCCTGATCTTTCAGACACATAATCTAAGTGGCACTGCATCACTGGAGCCCAATTTAATGCCAAGCCATAAATTGAAGGATCAGAAGTGCCTAGCCACAATGAAATCCTGTTCACAGATTAGGGAGTCCTGGCTGAGCAGCCCTAGAAATTGAACTAGGGGACTGGACTAAATCAATTTGATTCACCCAAAGGGCAGAGCCACTACTGAGATGCATACACCAGAGAAGGGCAAGATCTCCGTTTACCATGCACCTAGACAGGGGGATGAGCCATTCAGAAGTGCAGCCTGAACTTTTCTAGCTGAAATGTGCCAAGTGTCAACTTTATCTGCTTGCTTTATTCCTTTTTATTTTCCTCCCCTTCCCTTTCCTCAACTTGGTTGGTAATTTTAGGCTTTGGGCTAAAAAGAACTAACGATGGTTCTGAAAAGGGAATTGGCTTGTACACAAACCCTAGAGTGAGACTGGACCAGCTGCACATCTGTTCCTTGGCACAGGACCTGGATACGTTAATGCAACATAGGTATTCTTGGGAAAGGGAGGGAATTATCTAGACTGGTGCACTCCTGAAGGAGTATTGCATGTATGGGACCTCACTGGGACCTCATGGTGGAGAAAAGGTCATTGGGATGAACATCTGTTGAAAAAGAATTTGTTGTGCCACCCTTCTGCATTGTGCTTTGTGAATTATCTCCCTCTCACAGGAGAAATTGGTGATGTGGAGCTTGAGCATGTGCTCATTTCATGCTCTGTGTAGCAGCTCCAGAGCAGAAGGGGACGGGGACAAAGGGAGATGGTGCCACAAGCCTTGCACTCATAACTCCAGAGTTTGCTCAGGGGGCAAGACTGTACTTAGCGTACGGCGAAAAGCAAGGTCCCACACAGCTTGCAGTGTCTCCATTGGAACAAAAGCACTTTGGAAACATGGGCAATGCACCTCTTCTTCAAGCAGAGCAGTTCATGCAAGAAAATGAAGAACACAGCTGTGAGGAAATGCCACATGGGACATTCTTCTCCATCTCCTACTGCTTAGTGTGGCATCGCCTGCACCTCTCCTCTGCTGCCACCCTGTCCACAGCACGGCCCATGGCTGGACTGCCAGGTATGTACAAACTGCCTCAGGGATATTCTAACGTAGCAGAAAAGCTGATGGCTGCTGCAGATGGGTGCAATGCGTCTTAGAAACCCACGGCCTATGGTAAGACCCTGGTATAATCCTTGATCCCTGGGAAAGCAGTGCTATTCCTGCTCCTAACCATGACCATAGAGCTGGATCTTTGATGGAGGAAGCACAGGGAGTTTGCCATACAAACTGTGTGTGCATGCACATTCATAACCCGCACTTCAGAAAATGCTCTTCAAAGACATTCTCTGATGCCTCTCCTACCCACAATATTATTGGAAATTTTCCCTCTGCCTGAAGAGTTTGCAAACAATAATGACTAGCCCTTGTTCAAAACAGTAACTCTAGCTGGTAGGAGATGGCTCACCACAAGGCAGTCAGCAAAGCAGACTATCACAATTCAGATGTGGCTTGATCAAATTCCTTGTAGTATAAGATGTGGAACAGATTACATCCTGGATCACATAAACCACAAACCACATTGAAAATATAGAGACTACAATAGATACTCTGTTCTCACACTTAAACACGATCCTGAGTGAAAGGATTTCCCGTCTTCAGCCCTTCTTCCCTCAAAAGAGGATTTCTGTCTACAGGAGCATGGAGCAGCTTAGGTAGCATGAGCATCTTTGCATAACAATGTCATGTCAAACAAATTCCTGCCTGCTGCTTGTCTACAGCCTGATGTATTGTGCCCCAAAATGGTTTTGAGTACCTGCCACCTCTGCAGCACCTGATGGCTATGAAATTAGCAATTGCAGAGGCAGCAGAGAAAATGGAAAGAATAATGGGGTGGGAGAAGGAGGGGACAAGCCAACTGATCAGGTGCTGATATCCTAGGAGGATGGAGGGAAGAGGAAGGCCAGCTGGGGACAGGTTTTGCCCTCCACTTCCCAAATGAGGGATGGTGTCTCTCAAGCACCATACAAATGAGCAATGGTGTGGAAGGGCTTTCTAATTATTAATGATTGTTAATCAGTTCATTAACAGTGATGGTCAGTGCTTTGAAAGAGGGATGATTTACTCTGCTCTCAAGAGGAAAGCAAATCATCTTGCCTCCTGTCTCTGCCGCCCTACCCTTAGCTGTGGATGCATGTGCAGAGAAGTAGAAGGAGGTAAAAGAGGATATTTTGGCACTCAATGCCTGGTGCCAAGGCACCATTATGGTTCTGACAGCACCTGCATCCCCATGGGTGCTGTGTTGGGTCCCTGGGAGATGGGGATTCAGTGCTCCCCAGCATGTCTAGAGCAGATGTAATTAAAGCCTTCCCTGCCTACCACAGAGCATATGGGACATGTTAGCAGAGTAATTAAATTTCGTGAAGTGAGTCTTTGCTGGAAAGCTGGCGGGTGGGTCAGTGGGAGGCAGGGGGAGTGCGCTGCCCCTTCCCACCTTAGGTCCTCAGTCCAAATTGCTCCTTGCACAACAAGCTGAGAAAATAATTAAGTGGTGGCTCATTTGCATTATTTATTGAGTTTGTACATATGAATGAGAAATGCTGAGGAAACTGGTCAGACTGTACAGATGTTACACATGAAAAAGAAGTGTATTTGTGTGTGTGGAAAATGAGAAAGACTTCTGAGCAGAAAGGCGTGTGGGGGACTGGGGAGCAGAAAGGGCAGAAAAGAAGGGAGTGGAGAGAACAGGAAAGTCTGGTTCCTGCAGACATGGGTGAAATACATGTAGTGCACGGTAAATTTGCCCATTAGTGGAGTTGCAGGAGGATGGAAACTGCTCATGAATTGGAGTCAGTGTGTATCATTGGTGAGAGATGGAGGGGTCGGAGAGGCTGGGTTTGCAGGTTTCAGAATGGCATGTGTGTTTTCCTTAACAGGTCAAACTTTTCAAGACAAGATCTTTAGATGTCAAACTTCCATTTTAGCATAGTCTTTTTAACTTAAAATGAGAAAGAGGACCTCAGTAAAAAAAAAAAAATCTAAAAAATATAAAACGGTCAAACAATAACTCAGGTTAAACAAAATTCCTTTCAGAGTTGAATGAGTTATTTGTAGTTGCCCCACATTGAACGCTGTTTTATTTTACTTCCCCCCAAAACTGAGATTTGCCTCAAATCACAGTTTATTCCTCATACTGTTTTCCTTCTCCAAATCCTTTAGTTCACTTATGGAAT
>JAVSBS010028544.1:5324-31463 GCA_033124195.1 Coracias cyanogaster
TCTTTCAGGGGAAAAAAAAAAAAAAAAAACAGAAAAAGAAAAAGAAAGAAAAATAAAAATTAAACAACTAAAAACCCAGCAAAAAGTAAAAGTAACTTTGTAACACATTCAATCTTTCATCTCAATGGTAAAAAATGAAAAGATTTAATCTGATAGAAGACAAATGGTTTGGGGAAATAGCAAATGCATGTGAAATATGACTTGAAAGCTCTCCTATGAGAGGCTAGAGAGGACACAAAGCTCTTTAAGTGTGTGGGGGGAGCACTTTCTGTGCCATTAGTGCTTGATTAGATAGTATAACAGATAATGTAAGAGAAAATTAGACTCTGACAAGAAGTCGTTGAACCTTGAGTTTTGACAGTCATCTGTTGGACACCTTATCACTTTTATCCTTAGGGCCTCTTATATGACACATAAGGACTTTGTTCTTGTGGATAATTATCATAAATGCATAGTGAAATGTTATGCCTTTTTCCAAAGATACATTGGTTAGCCACAAGCATTCCGTGGTGGAATATTTTTCGGGACCTTATTTTGTATGCTATACAATACAGCAGCTGTGGCCTTTGCTGGGCCACAGAAAAATATAAAGGTCATAAAATCAAGAGTTTGAAAAGCAGAACAGCCTTCAAGTCTTTGCCTGCTTAATTAGTAGACAGTTTAAAACTTTCTAGCATAGATTACAAAGAATAGCTATTGGCTTAGCCTTGTCTTTTAAGTGCAATAATTTTTTTAAAGTTATATCAATGTCACAAGCCAAGTACTATCTTAACAGGAAGTGCTTAAAAGAAGCAAAGAGGATTCACCTCAGAGTTTTAAAAAAAGACTTTTAAGATGAGACTGAGGATGATGTAGCTCCCATGAAAAGCAGAAATTTGCCACATTACTTAGAGAAGCCCTGGGCTTTGGTTGTAGTCTCAAGTCAAACTTACACCCAGTTGTAAATGGCAATTGTACATAAACCTGTTAATATTCTGCCTGTGACAATCACTTCCAAATACTTCAGTGAGGTTGCAATAATATCTTTCTCTAGAGATACATTCAGGTACCAGGTTTTCTGAAACAAATGGATCAAGGAGGATGCAAGGGTTAATCAAAAGCTTATCTGTATCTGATGTTTAGTTTTCATGCTCTCAGGTTCAAAGTCAATAAGGTGTCTAAAAGTATAGGTCTATCTAAGATGTTAACAGTATGATTCCAAAACAGCTTGGCATGAAAGGTTTGCATTTCAGAAAATCAGCTGATTTTATGATATTAATGTCATTTTTGAGATTTAAATGTCATTAATACCACTGTATTAAAGCTAAATCCTAGGAAAATTTCAGTTTCACTTAGTGAATTTAGGGCTAAATTTAATCTCTATCTACATGCAATTGTTGCTTTTCTCTGTCATCATTCAAACAAAGGATAACTCTATAAAAATTTATGCTGTAATCATTTCCAAATAAGACATGTTCCAAGGGCAAGGGACTTGTGCTTTTCACTGGAACAGCAAAATAGTTACAAACACTGCAAATTAGCCACTTAGTAGTTTATTATTGTAAATAATATTATCTTAAAAGTGATTCAGAATAATGTTTCAGTGGTTGAGTTTTTGGCGAGTGATGTTTTTTACTGTTTCTAAGTAAGCAGAGTGCCTTTGAATCCAGGAAAGTGTCTTTGTTTTCTGTCATGGGAGGAGAAATGTGCACACAACTTTGGATGCAACTGGCTGATGTCGTAATTCACTCTGAAACATGATCTGTTCGGATTTGCCAATAAATGCAAATTGGTTTTGTTTGCCAGGTTTCAGGAAGGGCCCACAGAGTGAGTTCAGGTACATACTATTTCGGTAGTGATCTGTATAGAATAGAGGTAACAGTTTAGTTATTTCTATCTGGAATTTATTTTGTATTCTGCCCAACATAGATATTCAGTAAGACAACAGGTAAATTCATACAACAAAAAATAAATTGCAATGTAATTTTGCAAGGTCAGAGTAAGCGGGAAACTATTAGAGGTAAATTCATTGTTATTCATTTCACTTCAAAGTTAAATGTCAGTTCCCATGACCCAGTAAATGGAGTGTAATTACTGAAAGTATATAAATGATATAACTGAGAAAAATCTGACTCCTGTAGATATTCCTGAGAAAGGGTTTTTTTCATACATCTGGATGATTAAAAAATTGAACTCCTGGACAGCAAGATCGGTCAAATTACTTCCCCATCTCCTGACAGAAAAAATACACTTTGAGGGGCCATATTAAGCAATCTATCTCTATTGAGCTCATTAAGTTTTGGACAGCTAATAAGAATATAATAGAATCTTGGATGTCCTCTATAACATAATCTGACAAGTTGAAGCTCCACTCCAACTTCATTTAGATGTGCAAACAATGAACCATATGCTAGTTTCAAATTCAGCTTAGCTTCCTTCTTGTTTTAGTAGACTCATGCATTTGTAAAGATAGCTTAAATAAAAATCAGGGTTGCCAATTCAACTTCATTCTAACCTTTCTCTTTTCCTTGTGAATACTAACTGTCACAATTCATCTCACTTCTTACTCCACAACAGACCTGTAAACATCTATGCATAAATATCCATTTTAGTATACAACAAGAAGTTGGGTTTGGTCTGACAAAACATAGCACTTAACTATTTATTCATGAACATCTACTGGCACCTGAAAAACTATGTATTTCTATATTTACATTCATATCTCTCATTTAGAAAGCCTCATTACAGGTTGTATATAGATTAAATCAGTTCTTCTGCCTGTTTTCTTTTCCTTTTTTGAATATGTGATGCTTTGAACTCTTGTTCCTTTCATTTTCCTACTGGATTAGAGATCAGCCCTGCTGTATTTAATCCTTATTCTAGTACCAACCTGCTTGGTAATAATGATGCCAGAAATCCAACAGGTAAGTCACCAGGCAGTCCGCCTAATTGGCTAGCATGGTTTTTCAAGCACAGCAGCCTTTATAGCCAGGACGGAAGCAAATAATATTAGCACCTATTCCCCTGCAACTCCTTAGCACTAATGATCTCACATTAATTCACGGCAGTAAAAGCTTTGCAGTCCACAAGACAAGTCTGAAGAAGACTTGCATTCTCACCTCCAAAATGAGAGATAATTTCCCTGATTTAACAGCAAAATTCTCCTGCTTTTCCTGGAAAAACCTCTCCTTGCTACAAGTGTCCACTGTGCTGTGCCTCTGACCTTTACAGACTCTGTTAGAACTGTGCTTCTCCACGGCTTTTTTTAGTACCTAGTACAAAGACTGAGGTGTGGAAAGCTTTCCCGACAACTTAAACTGGACGCTGAGTTTTCTCAAAGCTCATCCTCCTTCCCATTCGCCCTTATGTGAGTGTAGTGCCACAGTGAGCTCAAAGACAACACTGACACGGAAAGCAGTACAAGCAGGGATGCAGCCCTTGTGTCACTGCAAGACTTCCACTACTGATTCAGCCACTATGTTGACCAGATGCCCTGTGTTGCTCAACAGATCATCTGAATGTACCTTTCTAAGCTACCTTTTTGCATTGCTGATAAAGCCTTAGGGTACCTACAGGCATGAAAGTCTAGATTAGCCTGTATGGTGTGTGGAGAGACATTATTTATAAAACCAATTCAAGTAAATTGGTCATTCAGAGGAAGAAAACTGTCACCAGAGGTCATCCAAACCTCTGGTAATGTCAACGGCTGGTACAATAATGAGCTGAAAGACTCTATAAATGAGAGAAAATATTTACAGCTGGAATTACTGAATCTTTTTTTACTATAATAAGGTGCAACTGGTATCCTACCTAGGACTATACTTGTGAGTTACTGGGACTGAATCAAGCCAGAAGAAGTAACTTTTATTATCATTACTGCTGTTCTTGTCTCCCAGATTTCTGGGATCTTCCACATTATTCTGGCTTTATCAGGCAGGTCATTAAATGCATCCTGACTAGAAATGGACAGAGCAAGGGAAGTAGGTGCTGCAATACCTCCATTGCCTGTGCTAAACGTTGCCTTGCCTAGATGAACCTGCTTTGGCAGGAGATGGACTAGATGATCTCTAGAGGTCCCTTCCAACTCCTACCATTCTGTGATTCTGGGAATGCCACCTTAACATAAGACTCCTCCTTTTCCATAATTTTCCTTCAGCCATGTGTTTCCATTCACCTATTCCTCCAGTTAATATTCTTTGTCTCCTTAGGATCAAATTCACCTCTTCCAGTGATTCTAACCTACGCTCAAAGTAGAAGGAAGCACCTGTTGGTACAGCCTAGCAACCCAGTGAGTGTGTCAGACCTTGTTGTGCATGGTTTACTTCTCCCACAGGGAAGTCAGAAACAAAATAGCCCCAGAGACAGAAGCTGCATTTTATATCTTTACTGTTCTTTTCTTTCCCTGTTTATGTTCATTTATTTTGCTTTATCTAACAGGAGATAGGATCAGACTTCAACTGCAAGATCTCAAGTTGCCCTAAACTCTCTTTCTTTGCTCTCTTCAAAGAGAAAACAATAACAAAAAGATAATAAATGTGACTTTCAAATCCTTTTAACCATAAGTGTTCATTCCAGAGGTAATATGGGTTGCCTGTTTTCAGGCTTTAACAGCCAAATTAGTCTCTCTCTGCTATATGTGAGTGTCTATACTGCAAGAATTCAGATACCCTCACTAGTGTTGGCCATTCTTGTTCAGCGCTTTGGTATTCTGGGGACACACTCTGTGTTAGCACGCACTGCATGTTGAGGATACTTTGTAGATGAATTTACATTCCATTGCTGGAGCTTGATGAGATGCATCCCCATAATCTTAGTCCCACCTTGACTTCTGCAGCAAACCTTGATTTATGTCTACAGCATACATAGAGGTTCCTTTATTTGAAAATCAGATTACACAGAAGTCTTGTACAAAGAAGACTGTTGGCCTGTGAGCGAAGCTAGGACATAGGCATGGGCACCTGCTGAGTTGAAGTGCCTGAAGCCCACTGATACAGATGTCATCTACCAATTTTTCCCAATTCATCATGAAAGATTGGGATCTCCTTGTCCTGCTGGGATCTATTAGGATTGTGTACTGTCTTCATGGTGGGCTGTTAGCTCAAGAAAGACCAGAACCCAGCCTAGCCAGTTAGCCCAGACAATTCCATCAAAAAGCTCATGTGAGAGAGGTTTGTCTGTAGATGGGAAGAAATCAGAAGTAAATTTAACAAGAACTATGCAACGATAGGAATGTATACTTTAGCTATGTCCAGCAGGGACTCCTCTGGGCTGAAAAGAAGACAAACAGGAAATGTTAAAAGCAACGTGGAAGGAAATTGTTAGTTTCTTTTGCTGTCAGATTACCTTTTTCTTTTGCAAGCAAATGACAGATAACAGTAATTTGACCTGAAATCTTAGAGCACCAGTGACTACTTAAGCTTATGGCAGTAAGGGTTTTGTTAATGTCCTAGACTTCAGTGTCCTGAGGGTCCTGGGATCCTCTCTTATTACAGCATCAGTCACCTGTACTTTTGCAAAGGAGTCATCAAATACTACCAGTTCTAAACTGCAAATGTATTAGACCCAATTTACAAGATGAGACAGTTAGTAGACAACAGAGGCTGAGTGAAAGCCTGAGATACACTCCACAGTTACTGTTCCATTTCTGCAGTGGCCTGTTTTGCTGATACCTCTATAACAAATCTACCAAAAAAATAACATTCCACAGCTGAACATTCATGAGTAGAATTATTCATTTAAACCAAATTATCTTTCTTTTTTTCCAGTCTACCTTATATCCATTCCACATGGTCCTTCAGAAGGTGAAAAATGTAGCACACTCCTGTATCTTGGTTAACTCTCCAGCAGAAGAATAGTATGAATTGCTTGTTATTTTCTTTGTTTTATTAATTTCTTTTTCCTCTCAATATTCATTTTGCTCTCATTAGAGGGAGAAAAATTGTTTATCGAAAAAGCTACTCTTTCAAAAATCACCAGAGGAATCCCGCAATTCTACCTGTTCATGCATACATATAGTGATGTAGATATATAATTTGTCATACAATAGCTCTTCCTCCAAACAGAGTGTGCTGTACCCAGTGAGGTGTGACTGAACATCACAAGCAACTCCATATGATGTTACATGATGTACCACCCTAGCTCTGCTGCCTACAAACCACACAAGATTTAGGTGGCAAAAAAACAAACCACAAAGATAAAATTGACAGCAACAAAACAAAGTGGTTTTATTACTTTGTCACTACTTTAACTTAAAGGCATGGCTTTCTGAGAAATCAGAGTGCACCTTTTTCTTTACTTGAAATGAAATGATGAAATGAATCATGCAGTGCTTTGTTTTCCATGAAATAGTCTCCCATGGTCTCCTGGGAAAGTCAGTGAGCTGTAACAGGCACTGGGATTTTTCAGTGGATACTTGCATTTCTGAGGAAACAGAGCCTTACATCTGCTGTACCCATAGCTCTTACACAGTTACTTGATCCTTGGTGCTGTGGATGCATGACTAGCTAGTAGCATTTCTCTAACTCATAGTTCAGAAAAAATAATAATAATAACACTAAAGAAAAGAAAAAAAAAAAAAAAAAGAAAATATTATCTCTTGCCGTCTCTTTCTTTCCTTACATACCTCCAGAGGATAACAACTTTCAAAACCTGTATCTGGCCATAGGGAAGACAATATATGTCTGCTTTTGTAATAAGAGCTGCTAATATCTTAAGTAAGTTTGAGGAATATGTGCAGGTTTACGCAGTACATATATAGCAGATCCAGTTTTCAAGATCACCACTGTGTAAACAAGAAAAAATAAGGGACCGGAATTTCAAAAGTCTTTAAGCTCATCACCATTGTATTATTGGTATACACTACACTGAACTACAAACTGTGATCTCTGATTTGCACCCTGAATTTCTACTGTAACATATTAATGAGTTTAAAAATAAAGGAAAATTCAAATGTAATTATAAAGTTATTTCAGAGGAAACTTTCTGTCTGGCTGAAACTTTAAAGTTTATTAACAGCATTGTATGAAAACAATAGTCTACATGTTGCTAACATTTGAAAATTTTAGTTGTTGTTGCAGAGATTTATATCAAGTGAATTAAAATCCTTGTGCATTATAAAATTAAGCTAGTATTGTCAAAGAATATACTTGACCTAAGTAGCTGCTACATGCAGAATCTTCTGACAATTCCAAATTAAAAGCTTGCTTGTTATTAATTATGTTTCAAGTCACATCATGATTTAGGTACATATATCTACTAATCACTGCGTCTAGTAACCATATGGGACTCTCTCTTTTTGAGAAACTTGAAGTCTAATAGTATTATTTATTTATGAATATTTACATATTGATTCCACATATTTGGGGGGAATTCAGTTTGAGACAACTCATACATCCAGATATCTTAATCCAAAAGCTAAATTCCACCCTAATGCAACCTCATCATCCGCTGTCAGGTGTTGTTCAACAGTTCATATGATTCAGAAATAATACATTACAAGATCAAAAGGTGAACGCTATGTTAGAACTGCCTTCCAAATAGAACTTCTTTGCGTATAAAATTCAGACTTTAAATGTGTCTTCATTTCTAAAGGGGAACAAAAGTCAAACTAAGGTTTTCCCGCAAGGCACAATGTTCCAAAAAACTTTGTTTCAACTGCTCTAAAGCATTACATTTTGATAAGGTAGAAACCTGCTCTTCTGATGAAGCCGGAAATGCTGCTTTATCTTTTTTACTTTTACTATATATTAGATGATAATATAAAACAAATGCCAAAATTAAATGGTTTGACCTTATCAAAATGTTTCATTTTGGTAATTTTCCCATCAAGGTTTCAAATTAAATAGGTAACTTCTTGCAAAAAATTTAGATGTTGCTAAATTGGCATTTTCTTCTGGTAACCTGTTACACTGGGAAAATCTTGACTAGCTTTCACTAACATACCCTGTCAAATATGGCAGTTTTCTCCTGCAGATCTATATGTTTATTTGTTCTGTTTCAGGCTCTCTTTGTGAGGTAGATTTGCCTTCATTGAATAGCTGAACTAAAATTACTTTTTCGAAACCATGAATGTGGAGAGGTGAACTGTGACTTGTGCTGCCTGTATTTTCCTTGTAGCCCCCAAACGAGGGCTATTTCAGATGATCAATGATGTGGCATAGACATGCTGGGTGATTTTGTGTCTCTAGTTCTGAATAGAAAGAAGTTGGTAGGAGCTGTAGCTTGTAGTCAGCTGTCTATCTAACCCAGCCCTGCTGTAATAAGCTAGGTAGTCATCACCATTTCTCCTTTCTCATATCTGTCCCTCCCTTGAGCTCTCTGAGCATACACATATATAGCTGTTGGCTGTAATGACTCTTAACTACATGGAGACTCTGGTGTGCATCTCCTAGTGTGACCACTGTTGGCTTCAAGGTGCTTCAAGTTGTTTTATTATTCTACCTACCTGAAGAACAGCAGGCGCATTAAGTGCCAGGGTGATAAAATGGTTTATATAGATGAATTTAATGGACTCCTAAAAGATACATTTATTGGTTAAAAAGGTAAAGTCAAAGCACACAGAACTGAAATTACCCCATGTGAGTCGGTGGCCTAGGCAATTAGAATTTCTTCATAATAGCCTGTTAATTTGATTTTATGCTCTTCTGTGGGGCCCAGAAATAAAAGCCCAAAAGTGGTATAAAGGGAAAAGAATGCAAATCATGGCCAAATACAGAAAATAGTGACATCAAATAAAACCATTGGTAATGACTGATGCATGTCTCAGCATTGCTGGGAAGCTAAAAATCTGTAACCAGCTGACATGTACTATATAAGATATGTTTACTACACTTCAGTTCATTTCTAACAACTTCACTCCACTTCCTGTCTTGATTAAAATACTATCTTCCATCTTCACAAATGTATGAGTTGGAAAGTTAAAACTTCTGTTCCTGGAAGGACAGGATTTACAGCTACATTATCTTGTCTGTAAATAGGAGTGAAATAGTAGTGAAAAAAGTAAATGAAGTGATGACAGAAAAAGAGACCTGATGAGAACTCTTAAGTAACTTATGCAGTGTTCTTCATCATGTGGAACATTCAGGAGGTGTATTTTGAGGAATGCTTTTTTTTTTTCATTGTGCATTCCAGTCATATTTTTAAGCTAGAAAAGGGTAGATTTAGGTTAGACATTAGGAAGAAGTTCTTTAATATGAGGGTGGCTGAGCACTAGAACAGGTTGCCCAGAGAGGTCAGGCAGGCCACATTCCTGGAGTCATTCAAGGTCAAGTTTGATGGGGCTCCTGAGCAACCTGACCTAGTTGGAGATGTCCCTGCTTATTGTAAGGGGGTAGGACTAGATGGCCTTTGGAGTTCCCTTCCAACCCAATACACTCTATGATTCTATATGCATTTATTCTACCTGTACCTCTTACAGAAAGTCATATATTAAAGGACAGAAATAATTCCAGTTCAAGTGAAGTACTAAATACTAAAACCAATTCCTTATTCCCTCAAAATCTCTTGTTTGACTGTAACGTGACAAAAATGTATTAGGGTTTCAGCACTGGCAGATGGGGATGACAGTGGGAGTGGACGACAATCAATTTTATCCATAAATGTACATTAGCAATAAATGGTGCATAATTTAGATTCTCTCCTGGCTTGTTGAATCTGCAGGCAGCCATGGTTTCTGTTGCATTAACATTTTGATTGAATGAGTAGGGTCAAAACCATCACTTTTCTCATCTAGGGAAGGAAAAGTATTCTGAAGCCAATCATCAATCAATGTATGTAATCAGCATTTTTAAAGTACCTTGGGCTTTACACATAACTGGCTCTGTTGCAATAAAATGTAAATATCAACATCTTTTTCATTCTACAGTCCTACCACATATACAATAAAGTATTAAAAGGCCAATAAGGACTTGAAATGTGTTTTGCTATTAACAAGATTATTGCAATGGATTTATTCCAAAGGTTGCACCATTTTGAACACCATGACCTTTGGTATGTTAATTAATTTGCATATAATTGTTTATAGATTATTGTAAGGTATAATACAGTCTTGCTACTTTATTCATTTTCTTGAAGCTAATGGCATTTAAAATAAATCAAAGTCAAAGAAAATGTCACTAACATCAATCCAGTATGCCTTTCAATATAATTTAATCCTCACTGACACTCTACAAGCCATAAAAGCACTATGCAACTATCTTTTAACAAGATACTGGTTTTCAACAATGCACTGAAGCTGTCCAAAATTATGTTGGTGGCAAGTATCAGAGCAGTAAAGGTGGTTAGTAATTACATGGCAACTTTCATTTGTAGTGCCTCACCAAGGATATCCAATTTGACACATGGGAAATGAAGATGCTAAAGGTTAAACAACTTGCCCAGGTTTACATAGTGAATCAATGGCTGAGCCATTTCCAGAGGGAAAAGCTCAGCTGCTTATCTCTGCATTCTCATCCCTTCATTCTTACCATCCTCTAGCAGTAGGATACCTGTTCAACAGACTGGAAGTGGACTGGGACTGGATCTGGTTGGTGGGTAGGATTGCTTCTGCCAAATATATCAGGATCAGACTTGTAATAAGCACAATGTCATTAGTCCTCTTACTTTCTGAAATGTAATAGTGAGATTTACACACTTTAAATGATCAGATTATCATTATCAGATTATATCTGTTGTTAATATCAATATCAATCTAATACAATTTTACTTCTACACAAATGTGCGCCCAAGCCACAGTGAAAGAAAAAACATCAATTTCAGTAAATGTAGGTGAGCACTGTGTGCCTACTTTTGGAATGCAGTTTTCTTGACTATTAGAAAACCTCCATTAGACAAAATCACTGCTTCCTCTGTTAACTTAAACATCAATTAACACCTCACAGTTACAGAAACCTGCAGAAAACCAACCCATGAACTCATAAGACACACATAAAAAAAGGTACATTCAAGGGTATTGTATTCACTTTCATAGACTTGTTTAAGATCTAAATATCATGCAGCAGTAGATCTGAGGAGCATATAACAGGCCAAGCCAACAACTTTAGGTTTTTGAAAGAGAAGAGGCATTATCTCTTCTCTTGTAATTCACTGTAGAAAATGGTTCTAAAAAAGTCAAGTAATGTGCTGTTCTCTGCCACAAATAGCTTGATTGCTGAATGGTATGTCACTGGATGTCTCCTACACCATGTGAGAATTCGCTTGCAATAGTTCCTGAACCCCAAGGTTGGCAAGAAGACACCTGATGGTTACCCTGCAGATCTTGGGCCCACATCTAAATATCTACCATTCATAGCTCAGGGAATTATCATGAACATTTTAATTTAAAATATTTAGATCTGTAATAGTCAACACTAAATGTAAGATCCTACCTTATCATCCTTGTCAGGTGAATACCTATATCATTGGAAAGTTGACAGAGCTATTACTTGGCTACTCAAGACAGTAATCAGATTTTCTGAGCATCAATCAGCAATCATGAAGTCAGGAACATTTTATCATGAAGTCAAGAATACAGAGGGTTTTCATAAGCTAATCAGCAGGCATCAAATAGACAATCAATCTAATTAGTGGCTCACATTTGCGTGGCAATCACAGCTGCCAAACGTAGACGACAAATTTCATTAGTAATGAAATCTGAGAACTATGATTTGTGAAACCTATCATCAGACAGGAACTGTGGTTATTTTAAAAGAAGAGTAGTTCTGGTAGTTTGGGACAATTGGGGAATTTAATTTGTGTGGTGGAGTTCGGAGTTCACTTTCTGGTGTCTCTTTTGTTTTCAGGGTAAATGGACATCCATGGTCATGATTCTCAGAGAGCCCATCTATCAGTGTGGACCATATTTTCAAACAAAGTTAGCATTCAAGACTTCTTTTATTTTCAAAATGTAACTGGAGCTTTTACAGCTCCTGATTTCCTACAGAGTTCTTTGGAAAACACTAGGTCAGAGTTAGCTATACCCAGAGAACTTCTACTGCAGTAAATATTTCTAGAGCTGAAAATTTAAGACACACACATATGTGCATATTCATACATAAATTACCCATCTACAAAGGGAAAAATAACCAACTAAATCAAAAGCAGAAAATCTTCCTGACATGCAATATGCCACTTATTGAGAAGAAGAAGAGGTAGTAAATCCGTCAAGGAAGCAGTGTCTCTTGTCCATTAAACAGATGCTTACTGTGTTACTTTCTTTGGCTCTATGCCATATCCCAGTCTTCAACACATTTTAAAATTACAAGTGTCGCTGCTTTTGCCTTAGAGTGAGGGGATTGACATGAGCTCTTCTCAAACCCTATTTTACTGGGACTGTAACATACCAATGTGTTACTATTCTAGACTCTAGTCTCAACATCTAGTAGGTACCAATTCCTTTAACCAAGCAGTTGAAAATATCGTCTCTTACATCCCTGTAGTCTCAGAAGTGGAAAGAAACACCAGGAACTTCAGATCATTAATGTTCTAGATGTCACAGCTGTGGAATCTAAAAAGTGATAGTGACCTTGAGGAGGATGCTGTTATGTTGTTATTTATGTATCTAGGGTATACCAGCCCCATATGATATTCTATCACGTTAGACAGATTCACAATTATAGAGCCTATTTTAACAATGGTACATCTTTTAGCATTATACTCATAGAATAATGGAAGTGCTTGATATACTCAAAAAAGAGATCTATATATTTAGGCTACTCTATAAAATGCAGTTTAAGCATCCTTAATAATCAGCTTTGAATACTGGATCACTACCTTATTTGAAATGTTCACTGATTTTGATGGAAGCAGTCCTGGAATTCTTAACCCAACTAATCCTTCTGCTGCTGACCACCACTAGGATTAACACTGCAATGAGCACAATGCTTACCGTCACTTGAAAAGATAAAGCTTTATTCACTTTAGTTCAATCACATATCTTTTGCTAAAATTATAAATGTAAAGCAAAAAGTCAGATTTCCATGCTAGCAATATCTAAACATTAAAATCAGACCTATGTTTAAATCAAACTTAAACAAACGGACATTGCCATGAGGCTCCAAAGATTTGATGTTACGCAAGCTTTCCTTGGAAAATTCAAGATAAATCTTCAATCATTAAATTCTGTGTTTTTTCATTTTGCAGTTTAAATTTCTGTGTCATGAGGTTGTAATCCTGATTTTAACACTCCTTCCTTTCAAATGCACAATATTAAAAAAATGGCAGAAATAAAAAATATTAAGTAAAAGTTGCCATAGAGGGGATTATATAAGCAGCTCGGACTTTTTTTCCTTTCAAACTAAGAATCACAGTGTGAATTGGACTAAATGCCAAGAATTAAGTAACAGCTTAAAATGAACAGTTGAAATTAACAGGTGTTACAGCATATGCTAGATTTAACTGCCAAGTATTTCACACCTTCATTAAAACCTTTCATGTCAAATTTAAGGCAATGTTAAAATAAAGAGGAAAAGCATAGCTTAAAATTGAATAGCTAAGTGTTAAGTTTCAGAGTCATATATGGTGGCAGAGAAATTCTTAGTTCATTTTGTGCAGGAATATATTTTAACTGGGAAGACACTCAACTAGGATTTATCAAACTCAATTGTAATGCACCTAACTTTGTGTTTTAGCTTTAGAAAACAATGTAACCTACAAAACATTTCAGTAGGGGAGGTAATGAACACAATGCATTCCTGTTTCACTCAGGTGTGATAAAGGCAAAACAGACCAAGAGCAGTGAGGTGCACAGACTGGATGAAAGACCAGGAAATCTGCAGCCCAGAAATCTGGTATTGGTTTTGCTAACACACATGGGCTCTCTACTGAATTTGGAAGTTCTCAGGACTCGTTGGGATAAGGTTGTGTTAACTTATTACTGGAACAGCATTTTTTCTTCTGACCAAGTGGCTATGGCTAATTTGTTCTGTTTTGCTTTTCTCATTATTGTATGGTACAATCATATCTTCATACAGATATAAGTAACAAGTAGTTATACTATGTAGAAAAAAGTATCTCTGACTGCAAGAATGTGATACAGAGCAATATAGACCTGGTATGATAGCAGAGGCTTTGAGTAGTGAAGAAACAGGGTACAGTGTACAAGAAACAAGCGCGGGGCTTGGTACAGGTTTGGTGCTAGAAATCCTGCTGCTATAAACAACTTAACAACGGTGAATTAAAAAAAATGCAGACCTGGACCACACCGGTCCTGGGAGTAAAAAAGGAGAAAAAAGAAAAATAAAATCTACCATATGTAATATATTCAGTTGTAACATGGAGCTGCAGACCAATGAAGAAACAGAAAAGCGTACAAGAGTGTTAGCAAACATAAAAGTACCCCCAGGTGGATCCTAGTTACAGAGCTAAGGACCCAGCAGGGACTGGAAGGATGAGCATAACTCCAGAAAAAATAGTAGAAACTAAGAAGTGTATGTATAATAAAATTAACTTTATTATTATTGAGACTTTTTCAGCATAAAAGCATTTTATATATATATATAGTAATTAGATCTGAATTAATTCTTGGATGAGGCTGTTAAGGTTTCTTTTAGAAATCAATGAATTCTTGGCTTTATGAATAAGGAGTGTTTCCTTATTGCTCACAAAAAATATTTTGAGTGTAACAGTCTCCATGTGGGAACATAGCATCAGCTCCCTGAGACTTGTACTGTTTTCCCACCCACAGCAAGATCTATTTGAAAATTCCACATGAGTTTTGTACCTGGTGAAATCATTACCAAAGAATTTTTAAGGATTTTTTTTCCCTCAAGTTGTCTCTTTTGTTTGGTTTTGTTTGTTTGTTTTCAGAAAACCGTGTTGTTATAAATGTCTAAATCAATGGGCAGTGCATGCCTACATTATTTATGTCCTTTTATCTGCAGTCTGAAATCGCAGTTAAAGCATGCTACAGACTGATTCCCTGGGTCACTGAGCCTGGAGTTGTTTTTATGATTATTTTTTATTCTGAGAGAGAAATGCAATCTTTGTATTATATCATACAAACTTTTTTTTTCTTTTCCCAGATATGTGTAATAAGGAGTACTATAATTTATTTGCACTCCAGTAACACATGGAAGATCAAAGCTGTATTCTTGTAGGTATTGTAGGAATATATAACATGCCCCCAAAACATTATAATCTAAATTCAAGTAAAAAGACTGGATTTGGCTATTCAATACAAATGAGATGGGCACACGGGTGAAGTGAGACTTTCATGAATACGGAAACACGTATCACCTGTGCACACAGGTTGCTTAATCAGCCCATGTACCTCAGAATTTCGGAACTACAGTATTCTTTAAAATTATGATGTAATAAATAAATATTTCAAATGGAATTTCCACACCAGAAAGCTTTAAAGGAAACAGGAATATTTGAATGTAGCACAAAACTAAAGAAAACCTTACTGTTCACTGTAGCACTTGCTTTTTGGCTTATGCAGCTATGCCAAAGGACAGATCAGGAATACAATATTAGGCATCTTCCAAAAAACAGTTAATCCAGGGAGTTTTTATTCCCACTTTGGAAGTTGCTCTAGAACTCAATACCTCTGGTGGCTTTATGAATGCATTATGATAATGTAATTCTAAAATATTTATTTTAGCTAATAGCTGTTTCCTTTAGGTGAACACAAATTGTGCTGACGAGTGCTGTAAAGAAGAGACTAGGAACAGAATCAGAAAAAAGTACATTAGTCATTTTGGATTTTGAAAGAAAGCAAAGTAATTTTTTATTGTAGATGGATGGTTCTAAAGTACATTGTACTTAGTCAACAATGAAATGTGAGGGGAATGTTTAGATATGTAGCCAAGCGTGAATACATATCTCCACTGCTAATAAAGTAGCTTATTTTTCAACTTTTGATTAAATCATAACATTGCAGGTTTCAAAAGGTGATTGAGCAAATTTCTCCACTTTCCCAGTTTTTTTTGTTTAAGTGGTCTTTCAAAATAAGTATATGTTATGACACACTTTTTCTGTTCTGAGGTGGGTTTTGCTCTCCTTTCTGCATTCCTTTCCCTGATTTCCTAAAACTGTAGAACTGGACAGTGGAACATGTCAACGTCTGAATAAAACCGAATAATAATACACATAGAGAGCAAGAGGTATTTCTTGAGACAGTGGATTGTTGACTACATTCTTTTTATTGACAAATTACCATCTTCTGAGATTGAAAATGCTTTCCAAGCATTTTCCACAAGCATTTATACCTTCGGAGATTTGAATTATCATTGCTCATATATCACATGTGGGTAAACAATAAACTTAATTCCAATATTATACCCATATCTTGCTTATTGTCAGCACTAAATTTACACCAAAATTATTAATGAAGGGAATATTATCATGTCTGTCTTCTGCTGGCTTGTTTCAAGATAAAAGATCAGAGCCATTGAGACAATCAAACCTGACAAGTTTGATAGACTTTAAAATGGGAGTTTGCACAGTTGAAGATTTCTCTCTGTGTGTATGAAAATATAGACTGGAGCCTTCTGCTACAATCTGAACAGCCTGGTTTCTTACTCTTTTAAACATAATTTGGACAGAAGAGCTGACCGCAATAAAACAGAACTTCTTTACTGTGAGGGTTACAGAGCACTGGAACAGGCTCCCCAGAGAGGTTGTGGAGTCTCCTTCTCTGGGGACTTTCAAGACCGTCTGGACGTGTTCCTGTGTAACCTGCCCTAGATTCTATGGTCCTGCTTGGCAGGGGGGTCGGACTCGATGATCTCCAGAGGTCCCTTCCAACCCCTAACATTCTATGATTCTATGATTCTATGATTCTATGCTTTAATGTCAATCTAAATTCATCTTATGGAACCCACCATTTAATGCATATTTCTAAGAGCAAGTAAACCACAGCACAGAGAATATACATTCTCTAACAGAGTGAATGTAATTCTGCATTTTAATTACATTACATTTTTAAATTATTTTGTATGTAGCTTCCGCCAAAAAAAAAAATATATATATACTTATGAAAATAATTCTTAAAAAATCAAGTTCATATAATCTGGTACCATGCTTTGACCAGCAATAGTCCTGGGCAGTCACAGAATATATTGCCTTCTGATTGGAAAATACAGCAGACAAGCAGTTTCTGTTACAAAAATGAGTCACAGGCTACTCATAGCTGGGTAGCTTCATGCTGCCTATTTTTTTTAAGGATAATTAGATTCTAGTTAGATACTGGAAACATCACAAATTTTTAATCCAGCTTTTGGGTATAAATTATATATTTTCCATAATATCAGCATTTTCTATGTTGAGTTTGGACGAGTAACCTGTGTTTAGCACACTAGGCATACCTTGTGTTGTCAAGAGCCAAAACATGCTTAGTTCACATTTTTCTTCTATCTCAGGAAGAAGCCTTCACCATATCGGCCCCAGTGAGCACTGCATTTCTGAAAGGACCGTCACATCACAGCCCAATGATATAAGATCGCTCTCTTTGCAATGCCTGAAAACGCTTATTGTTTTGTCAGAGTGGCTCTGAAATAAGCTCAGAGGACTTTCTGAGCTCAGGAACCCCTGAAGTCCCGTAGGCTGGGGGTCCATGAGAGGCCTTCACATGGAACTGTCATTTTACTCAACTGAAGATCCCAGAAAGAAACTTCCTATTAAGTGGCAGAGGGACCTCCAAAACTACAGAATTGAGATGTATTTGGTTGGTTGTCTTTTTAATATATAGTAGAGGAAAATAGACATATGTCTGTGAAAAGTGGGTATCTTTCTTAGTATTCAAACAGCAGCCTGGGGAGATTTGGATCCTGAAGGACCATTCATGCAATTTGTAGAACTTTAAAGAGGGAAATGAATGATGTATCTTCTATAAAGGTGCACTGCCTCTGTTCCATTATTTTAGGCTTGCTGTGCTAAATCCTTGTCCACCCTTTGTAAGAAGGCTGAGTAAGTTGGTCCTCCCATGACAGCTCAGAGAGCCCAGTCCCAGCTACTCTCCAACATGAGTACAAAGCTCATGCTTAGCTATGTGCAGTGCATGGTGCCATCAGGAATGACCCTGGATGGGCAGAGGGGAAGAGATCACTGCAGTTCATGACTCCCTTTAATGAAGACTACTCACCATGAATGCTGAGGTCCTGCTGTCCTAAAATACACAAGTGTGGCGGGGGGGGGTGGGGAGAGGGGGAAATAAAAATCCTATGTGAAGACAACAGCTCACTCTCAGCTGAAAATCAAACATTAAATACCCATTTAAAGCATAATTTTCCATTCTCTTACTTTCCGGGAAGTAACTTAATTCAAATGGAGAGGTCACATGCTGGATACCTGCACACTTTGCTTATTTTAAATATGTTAAAATCAGTCAAATTTCTTAGTATAAATATGTGTTCCTCTTGCTAATTTGCCCTCTCAGGCACTGAGGCGGTAACAAAGGATGCAATTCTGGAATGACTAGCATCCTTGGACAGAGGTACTTGCTTCCAAATTCCTGGGTGTTGCTATAAGCAGTTGAGATACCAGATCATGTGCCTTGAATTCTTCACAGCTCCTGCCTGCAGGAGTGCAGCTTGACTCAGAAATAGCCCTGTAAGTATGGAAAGAAATGAGTTCATCTTCACATCTTGTGCTTTAAGCTTTGTCTTGGGGCTTATAGCAATTTCCTTGCTGTAGATTACATGGCTGGATACCTCTGGGATCCCTTCCCAATTTAAAAAGGCCAAGGGAGCAGCGTATAAAAAATGAACTCTTCCTGGCATCTGATTCAAGACATTGCTTTGTCACATGTTCTTCCACCTTTGTCTCCAACATAGAATATGAGAAATACACAGTGCAGTAGAGTCTGTGAACATCTCTGCCATAAGCTGGAATTTTCATATTTCCTGCAGTGAAGAACTGATGGATGGTTTTGCCTGATCACCAGCTGGTGAGAAAGTGCCCTAGAAATACACCCACTTCTACAACTGTACTATGATTCTATTACAATTAATCTTCATTATCTTTCTGATTTTCATGTATGTTACATCAGCACTGCCTCTTGTTTCTACTGATCACACCATTAATGTCCAGTAATAAGTACTTTCACAGTCAAATACTTTGGTGAAAAATACCTGTCTGGCTGTGGAAGGTCTTAACTTGCTGATCATCACCTGTGTGGGAGATATCACAGTTGTTGCATACATACATATATGCGTGTGTCATATCATAAGATTATTTTCAGTATTTGTTTTTGGCCACTGCTGGAGACAGGATATTGGACTGTAAAAGCCTATACTGGACTGTTTTGACTGAGTAAAGCAGTCTTTATGCATTTACAGAACAACAAAAAAAAAAGGCAAAATATCAAATTATTGCATTTCCACTCTGTTTTTTACTTATGTACCACCAATTTGTGCTGCTGGCCTTTGTGAAAAGGACACAATAGTGTCGTCTTTGAAAAAGGCATTCTGGTAGGAAGGGCTTCAGCACTGAAAATTTCTTCAAAAATGAGTCACAGTTGTGTAGGCTTCTATTGCCCTTCCAAAAAATGGAAGATGAAGAAAAGAAAGGCCATTATACTCTACATCTCTTAGACAAAAGAAAAGCAGAGCTGCAGGTTTTTTCTTATTTCTCCAGCAGCTTCTGTGTATAAATTATACATTTTCTTAAATATCTGCATTTTCTATTTCAGGGTTGAGCTGATAACCTGCGGTTTTGCACAGTAGGCAAACCTCATGCTGTCACAAGAGGCGGGGTGATACAGCCTCATGTTTCACTCCCCTTCATCCCAAGGAGACCTTTGCTATTATACCATTAGAGATAATGCAAAGCTTTGAATTGGAACAGCACAGACACCAGTTGATGCATGACAGCATTTTAACCAATGAGTTGCCACTGTACAATGGGATATGCTCAGCCACACCAGTCCTTCTTGAGAGAAGATAATTTCTGCAGAGAACAGCGTCGAGCTGTAACACCTCCCCAGCTAAGGGGCTGAAGGAGCTATGTGTTTCTTCTCTGAGAAGACAGAAATGCGCATCAAGACTGCAAAAATTATGTATATGCACTAAATGCAGAAAAAAAGTTCTTGCTGCAGTGCAATCCCCAAAACACATTGGATGGCGGTGTGGGGTGGGATTGCATGTGTTCTGTGAACTGCTTGCATTTTGAAGCACAGGATCTTGGGGGCAAAGGTGCTGTCATGACTTTCTCATTGCAGCGCTCATAACGGATGTAAGCTCTATGGGACCGTGTGTGCAGATACATGGCCAAGTAAGTCTTACAACAAATGATCACTATTAAAATCTTTGAAATCTTTTATGAAAGATACAGAAGACAAGCAGACAAAGTGTTTGTTATGTAAAGTATTCAAGGAGACTTTCATTTTAACAGCATCCATTATTCCCCCTTCTTTCAGCTGCAGAGCGTTTTTATGAGGAAAATTCCCTAGGTGATAGTGTCTTTTTATACAGTATTAAGATTATATTAACTCCCCCTTTGGGAGAGAAAAAGAAAATAAAAAGTAGCTGAGATGGCTGATTTGTCTCTTTTATTGGAATCTGAGCCTGCTCCCTCAGAAATAAAGCAGGACAAACACATACACCAAGGGAGTTGGGAAAATAGCCAAGAGAGAAAAAAAAAAAGCTTCTGTTTGTACTGTTGACTCTGATTTGTAACCTTCCTCCTGGAGAAAGACAAGCACAGCACGCAGTCTTATCAGACACTCCAAGACTTGGTAAGCTTGAACCAATGTCAAGTTGTTTAAGACATTAGTGTTAGCTGCCTTTCTGGTCAAAGGGTTAACAACAACAACAAAATGAAAAAAAAATACAAACAAAACAAAACAAACACACACACACAAAAATACAAACCCCAAGAAAATAAAGAGAAAAATAAATAAATAGAGAGGTTTGGCCAAGCTAAGCCAGATTCTATTTAAACAGCAAAAAAAAAAAAGAGGGGGAAGGCATAGATGAGGAAGCACAAGTCTGAGAGTTATACCAAGGGCACAAATCTTACGCTGTAACAAGCTTTCAAGACTCAGTCAAAGCTAGCAGTGGAAATGTTGTTGTTGCACTCTTCCTCTGTGTCTCTCTTGTCCACTGAGCCCATCTCTGGTTCTCTGATTTCTCAGGATCAGAAACACGTAAATATAAACGTGTTACTGAAAATTCTGAGCTCCTAAAATATGGTAAGCCTGGCAGTTGAAATGAAAAAATATTCTTTTCTGTTTTGTTGCCCTCCTAGCAGTACTGTCAAACTATAACTGCCAAGTATGGTGAATGGAAAAATATCCCATATTCTCATCTTCTTATTAATCTGTTAAATTTTGATGTGCCACTGTTTCTCCACTGATTTCTCATCTTTGTTGTTCTAATTTACCAGAAAATCAGAATCATCATCCAAGGTATCAGGAGGCCTCCCTGTCTGGACTGATTTGATTATTTACATATGACTTTTATTTACTTTTGGAAGGAATATTTTATGACTTGTATGAATTGTGTTTAACATTGTAACACTGTGTAACATTGCATAACATTGCATTGATCTTTTGCTGTTTGAATGATGGGGTCAGAATCACAGAATCAGAGAATGGTAGGGGTTGGAAGGGACCTCTGGGGATCATCTAGTCCAACCGCCCAGCTAAAGCAGGTTTGCCTACAGCAGGTTGCACAGGATCACATCCAGGTGGGTTTTGAATGTCTCTAGAGAAGAAAACCCCACAATCTCTCTGGGCAGCCTGTTCCAGTGCTCTACCACCCACACAAGGAAGAAGTTTTTTCTTGATGTTGAGCTGGAACTTCGTGTGTTCTTGTTCGAGTTTGTGCCCATTGCCCCTCACCCTACCACTGGGCACCATTGGAAAGAAACTGGCCCCATCCTCTTGACACTCACCCTTTAGATATTTATGAGCATTGATAAGATTGCCTCAGTCTTCTGCTATAGGGAGAAACTTCCAGAGCACTTCACATTTATTTCACCTACAAAAGGGCTTCAACAAAAATAAGATATCTGTACTTGATTCACACCTGGATGAATTGTTCAAAGTCTGGCAGGACCTCTCTATGAACTGTTTCAATGGACCTCTATGTTTGTTCTTGCACATCCTATGCTGGTCCCAGCAGGAATGGAGGAGTTAGAACATCCTTGGATGGCAACTGAGCATGGCCTGGAGGTCTTTGTGAATCTCAGTCCATTTCTGATAGGCGTGTGTCATGTGTTTACATCTGAGAACAGGAAGTTAGTTTACAGGGAGCACCAACAAAGTATTTCTGTATGTTACAGCAAGTCTGTTTTCTTGACTTATTGCCCATATCTTTATTGTTTTTCCCTGCTATTCTTTCCCTGTGCCCACTATAATCCATTTGTGTCCAGTCCCTAAGGAAGAAATATCATCTTCTTCTAGTTCTGGAGTAGGGTGAGAGTTTTGCTGAGGAAGGCAGACCCACATGACATGAGTACAAGCCTAACACATGGCAGTAAGGTCTGTCTCCGGGTTCAAATAAGCCAAAGAAAAGTTAAGAGACAAACAAAAGCATTGGGAGTATGCTTTGCATTGGCCATGAGAATGACCAAGTGAGTGCAGTAGCTATCTGCTTCCCCATATCCTGGGCATGTATCTTCCCTTTGCCTGTGGTAAGTAGCATGACTAAACATGGTGACAGGGAGCACAAGAGGTAGAGAGAGCACAAGTATCTACATTAGGGGATGACAAGGGGGGTCCATCTCTCCTGATTCATGTAATCCTTCCACAGAACTGAGTTTAATTTGTATCTGTGAAGAATGTATTTCTGAGGACTGGAAAGTGTGGAGGACAGCCACAAGACGCTTGGGGCTCTAGAACCAGTTCTATACAGTGCTCTCTACAATGTCAGATTAAAAAACAAAACAAACAAGAAGCAAACAAACAAATCCCACCAAACCTCAAATAACTAGTTTTATACTACTAAGCATGTAAATCACAGAAAAGAGGTTAGACAGTCCTGTGCATAGCATCAGTTGACTAGTTCCAGATAAGTTAATATATAGGATTTACGAACCATTCTTCTGAGATGCCACTGTCTACTAACTTCAGAAATGGGATTAGGCAGCTCTGATTCCTTGTTGGGAGCTACCTAGGTGATTTTTAGGGAAGCTGGTATCTAGTGGATAAAGCACATCTTTCTTCTTCTAAGCAGATCTTCAAGGACCCATCAGTTAGTCTCCACCATTCTCAAGGATGTTATGTCCTTCTCATAGTAAATATTTTCTGTGGAAATGCAATCCTGCTATACTAAAAAAAAAAACTTGTCAGAAGATTCAGATGATTGTGTATTTCCTCCTTTACTTCTAATATGGGAAAAGGCAAATTCTATTTCAGGCATTATGTTTAAAAAAAAAATACATTTCCACCTTTGTGCCAAAGAGTGAATAATTGTTTAAGTTTTCCAGTCAAGTGCTTCAGTACTGAATATTTATCCTAGCTTTTAAAGATTCAGATTTAGAGCAATAGTCTTACATTTAATCACTTTGTAGTGTGCTATCTCATTTAGGTATTTCTGATAAGTAAGACTTTTAATGTCTTTACCTTTCTTGCTGTTCCTTGCTTAAAAGAGGGTAATCATGATTCAAAATGAGACTGTTGTCACATAAAAATAGCCTGTTTTTCTTAGGAATTTTAGAAGTGGTTTTCTCTCTTTCATAGATTTACTTGACAATAAGACAAGCAAAATGAAGTAAAAACAGGAAAGCAGATCCAGGAGTAGGTCTAGATCATGCAGCACATTTCCTGTTACTACCAATGACTGGTATAAAACTGGGCATTGCATGATCTTACCCCAGTACCTACTGTAGGAGACAGAGGGAGTCAGTAAAAAGGAATGGGTCAAACACATTCATATATTTCTAGGGGTTAAAAAGAAGCTAAACAGAAATGCTAATCATGTATTAACTTGCTAATAATTTCTAGTTTGTCTTGGTTGACAGACTGAAAATCAGTTGTACTCGGTAGTTGCAGAAAGAAAGGAGTCAAAATAAGCATGGAGGAGTCACATAAGAAAGAGGCAGTCAGTGGAGGAAGGGAAGATCTATGTGAGACCCTCAGAACGTATGAACTATCACTATTCCTCACTCCTTTCTAAGGGAAATGAGTTTTTAGGTGGCTACCTCCTGGCATTCCTGTTTCTAAAACCACACAGTAAGGAGACTCATCCTTCAGTAGGTGCCTTCAGTTTCTGCATTTTCTTTATCACAAATCTAGAAACCATGTGTTATGTAAAAGAGAAAAACAAAATAAAAGTTAGCAACATGACTTGTTCCACTGCATATTTCAATATTTACCATTTTATTCTTCTTTAATTGGCATCTCTACTTCACTAAATTGGGAGGGCGGGTTATTCAGAAAAGGATCACACAGTCAGGCTCCTTGCTGACTTACAGTAACTCAGAAAGCTTTCTTAACAAATCTTTAGCTGTTGGGGCTTGAACATGCTTCAAGAACCTTTCGTCAATCTGTGCATGTTGCTGAACTGAAATTACTTACTGAGGGCCATGATCCAAATCCTGTTGAAGTCAATGGAAGTCACTCCAATTATTTAAATGGATCTGGATCCAGTCCATAAGGCATTGACCACTTGAAGTTGTTTTGCAAATGTTGAATCTCTCTTTATGTATAAAGCACAGTCAGTAATGAGGAACAGGCTGTAATGGGACTGAGGGAGTATGTAGTGTATATATACAGCACTTAATTAAACACATCATTCTATACCGTCATAAAGCATTTCCCACACTGTGTTGTTCACATTACTCATAGGAGATTTAGGTTTTTGAAATCCCACACAAAAATATCCCAGCTGTTCTATATACTATATCTTATAGTACTTGTCACTGTGTGTAGGAAGGGTAATTAACCCAACGAACATTATATTTCACTGCCAAATGCTAAATGTCAGTATTATCAACTTCTTAATATAAACAACACATTTAGAAACAGTAAGAGAGATAGAGATGGAGTGTTCTTTGAAAAGCTGTTTCGCTAAGGGACTAGATGGCCCAGGCAATTGTTACAAGATATCTTAAAGTCATCTTTTCAAATTCTATAGTATCTAACAAATCAGTAATATCCAGCTGTGATGGGAGGTACTAGAGGACTTAATGCAGTAGATCTGAGTGCACACAGAAGCACTCCTGTCTTTTCTTAGACACACACTATTATTCATAAAGACCACAATTCGTTTGTGAATTCTATGTTCTTGAAATGGTTGAAATATGGAATTTCTGTCCAATCAGACATTTCACTTTTTTAACAAATGTATCCCAAGTTATAATGAAAAAAGAATACTACATAGTTTTTGGTAGTTTTGGCTTTTTGTGTGGTGTTCGGGCTTTTTTTTGTTTTACTAAAAAAATAATTAGGCTTCATTGTTTTTGTCCTCTAAAATCAACCTTGAATTAATACTTCTAATGTATTCTCAGTCTCTCTCTTGTTCGAAATGTGTTAACTGAACTTTCACAGATTGTGAGAGGTTTTGGCCCATTAAATAGAGTTGAGTAGTTCAGAGTCAGGAAACACTCCAGCTGTAGGAAATCCACATCTCAAACAGAGGTACTTTGGACTCCTGACATCACTACTGCAGAGTCAGGAGAGCAACTCAGGAACCTCTGCTCCAGATCAAAAGACTCTGCAGAAGGCTGATGGGAAGCTCTGGAGAAAATTGACATCAACAAGAGCTACACTGGGTCTTTCAGACTCTGGCAAGTAAATTATCTGAAAATGAAATTAATTGGAAATTATTTTCAATCAGAAAATGTCCAGCCAACTCTGATATGTTTACCATTTCCTATTATGTGGTCTTTGCTACCTTTATAGGAAAAAGAAACATAAACTTGATTGTGAATAGTATTATCAAAATCAAGTCTAAATTAATTCCATGGCCACCAAAAAAGGCTTTTGCACTTAGGTAGCCATTGCCTTATTTTCCAGTAACAAAACTTAACAGAATGCTACAATGAAGGTGTAGATGGGTTTTCTGAACAAATCTTTCATTCTGACTGAGTAATTTTGACTTCTTGCCTAATATCTGAGTCCTTTACATAGTGGGTAAAGAATTCAGGGCAGACAAAGAAGACTAAGAAGTGAAGAAAAGAAAGGAAGAAAGGAAGAAAGAAAAAGAAAGAAAGGAAGAAAGAAAGAAAGGAAGAAAGAAAGAAAGAGAAAGAAAGAAAAAGAAAGAAAGAAAGAAAGAAAGAAAGAAAGAAAGAAAGAAA
>JAVSBS010028544.1:34576-47969 GCA_033124195.1 Coracias cyanogaster
CAAATGCCTTACTGAAGTCCAGGTAGACAACATCCACCGCCTTGCCCTCATCCACTAGGCGGGTCACCTGATCATAGGAGATCAGGTTAGTTAAACAGGACTTGCCCTTCATGAATTTCTCAATTTTTTCTTAAATAATCCCTTATAAAATATGACAATGGGGGATTTTTTCTTCAAGTTAGAAAAGTTAGGTATTCCTAAGTACCTGTGTAACTTAACTCCTGTAAGTGAAACTTACAGGAATTTTTCATAGGCCTATGTTACCATAATAATGAACTAAAAGTAAAGAGAGTTGGTATTAATACATTTCCATCCTGAGGGTGACCTATATATCAAAGAGAGTTATCCTAGGTACATAGGTCACACTGAAATCCCGTCCTATTTTATTTCTTTTTCAAAAAAATTCTTTTTATCATAAGTAGACTTAATAAGAACAAAGTTATGCATCTATTTAAATGCTTTGCAAGACTGAGGACCTCTTCACAACCTATTTAACCTGAAAGTAATTCAGGGAAATCTGAAACACTTAGAAAAAGAAAAGCTGGAATCAACAGGGTTCTTTGCTTTCACACTGTATAAATTTATGCTGGAACATGGGCATTGACATTTCATTCTTAGCTGTTGTCACACAATACTGCATAGCAGATCAAATGTAGCAATTAAAAATGTTTTGAAACTGCAACTCCTACTCCATAAATTACCACAGTCTTTTGTTACAGAACAACCAAGTCAACTTCCTGCTTGTGCTTAAACTATTCACAGCTTCAGCTGATGTCCTGCAGTGTCTTTTCCAAAGGTCACACCACAGTTTTCGATTCACACATTTGATTAAAAATATAAGAATCACAGTGTCCCGGGAAATGATCTGCAACAAAAATAGATCAAACTACCTGCTGTTTCCAGAATAAACCAGGTTACTGTCCCTTTTCCCCGTCCAGTTTGCATTGCAAAAAGACTAGGTTATATGCATGTCTACAGAAACCATATTGCTAAACTAGGGAATTATATGTGAGGTATTTCTTTTATGATTTTTTTTTTTTAGAGCACAGCTTCTGTAACTGATAAAAACACGCTTAGTTTAAAACTAGGAAAACCAAGGGACAGAAAACTGGGAGTGCTTAGATTTTATGACTAAGCTCTCCTCTCATTCTTTTCAACTACAGCAACACACTTGTGTACAATTGTTTCCAGACCATATTGTCAACTTTCCTTATACTGATGAGCATCATATCCTAAAGTCCTATTTGCATTTAATGAAGTTACTTTGGAAGAAACTGTACAGAGAGGGTCCATGTCATCTTTTCTTTCTTTCAAGATCACATCCCTCAATATGTCTGGTAGGATAATTAAATGTCTACTCCTATTATCGATAATCCTAATACTTTGGTGTCCAACAACCAGAAATTTTGAAACAGCATTTGCAGCATATGGTGCAAGATCCTGGCCCAAAGTGAGTGCAGTACAGAAGAAATGCCATGATGAAATACATCTCTGTCAAATTACAAATTCCTTTGAGAATTCCTACCCATTTTCAATCTGTGAACTTCATTTTATGTCTTGAGCTCAGTTCATCTATTTCATCTTACCTAAAGCAAGATTTCGATATTGTCCAGAAAAGATATTCACACCAAACCAGATGACTATAATTAAAAATTCACCCCTTTGCTGTTTTCAGCTTTCCTTCTGCATCATCCAAGGAGAGATAAATGCAGAATCTTCTAAAGAGGAGATATTCAAATGAGAGAGTGGGCATGTGGTGTGAGGGTGCATTGTCATGGCTTAAAGGCTGATTTGAGGAAACCTTCTGTGGAGTCTCTGTTTCCCAGAGGAAGATTTGGATAGACTGAGAACAGGAAAATCCTGACTAGACTTTATCCAGACCCTGTAGGGATTGTAGGAAAACAGGGATTGTAGTGTTGAGACAATTTGTAACAGACTGGTGAGCATTCTGAGTGGGAATGGGCCAAGTTTGGAGAACAGATCTAACACATGTCCTCTCAAATGTAAATTGGATTAAAAACTGTTCCATTTCATTTTACTGTGAAATAGCATTCTGTTTTATTAGCAATGCAGGTCCTGACTAAAATTTAGTATGATTTTTATCTTAAGAGTGACTCTGTGGGGAACTTTACATTTCTTTGATGATTCTCATTATAGCTTTAGCTATGTTTAAACTGAATTTTCATGTACATAGAACATAACATCCTTCTTTTAAGCACAAAGTAAAGATGTCAGAACAGACTGAAGTAGCTCTTTGTGAGCCCTATTGACTATATGCTTGGACCATTGGAAAAGAAAGTAGATCCATGCTCAGGCAACCAAATAGTGGCATTGATCTAGTCAACCCTGCTTTTGGAAACACATTGCCAGCCTATTTCTGCTTTCAGTGATTATTTGATCCCCTCAGTTACATGTAGCAATCCTGCTATGGGATCTGTCCACGCAGAGCTCAAAAAAATTTTCTTCGCCACACCTCCTTTTATCTGGGTTGGAGCTGAGACACACAGTTTCATAATGAAAATTATTAAGCTGATAGGCTAGACATTAACACAATAACTTACATGGGTATTTGGTGAAGCAAATGCCGTGATTTACTCTAATATCTCCATTACTGTGCTGAATATTGGCAGAGTATGCACTGTCCCTTTCAGTACCTTTGCCTCAGAAGAAAAATAACTCCAAGTATTGATATGCTAGTCTAAATAACCATTCTCATAAGTTATTCTCCTAAAAAATACTTTTTTTCATCCCCATTAAATATATTCTCCTTGGTCAACATAAAATCTCAAATTGCAATATTGGAAAAAGAAGGCTTGCAAGCCTCTACTTTTATATTCTCACAACTTAAAAATAGCCACAGCAATCTTTTTTGCCACTATATTTTCTGAAACTATACTGTATAACAACATTACATCGTTTTGATAACTCACAATTGCAAGTCTGCTTTCCTGATCCAATTTCAGCTTGATATTTCTGCAATAGATCATATCATAAAAGTGTTGCAGTCAGAGCAAAGATTTAGCATAGTTCCCGTATACAGGGTTCTGTCAACAGATGTTGAAAATACAAAGAAACTATTTTGAAAATAGAAGTCATTGTAAATGGACATTTGTCTATCAAGCCTGAAAGTATGTCTGGCTACCTGGCTTGCTAGCATTTGCATACATTACTGTCCTTGAACTGCAGCTGTAAATGCGCCAGCATACACTGATGCTGCCCAGAGACATAAATCTGTGGGAAAGTAACCTACTTCTTTCTTTCAAATTACCATTAATAACATTTTGCTTTTGAAAGATTAATGCACCTTAGCAGACAAAGATACAGTGGAATCAATTGTCTTGTCTGTGCTCCAGCTTTCAGTCATGTTGCTGTCTTTTTCTGCATTACTTATATATGTACATATTTCTAGGCAAATTTAGAGAAGGTGTACAGTACAGAAGATAGAGCAGATACGGGTGAAGCAGCAGAAGCAAAGTAGCTTTCCTAACATTTTCCTCCTAAGATAAAGAGAAACCTTTGTGATTAAGAGAATGTCTCTCCCACTGAAAACTAAAGCTAATGGGCTATTTTTTTTCCTGAGAAAGAACAGAAAACTACCAAATCATATGGAGAATGTAATCCCAAAACTTCATGGATTCAGTGGTTCTTTGATGAATAGCAGGTGGGTTTTCTGACAGTTCTGGTTTCTAGTGTCCCAGTACTGCTACTGTGCAGTCCTAGGGCACATACGTTCTTACAGAACAGTCAAGATCTGCCACTGGGAAAGTCTCTTTCATCAGGTAAAGCTCCATATGTGCCAGCACTTCCATTCTTAAGAAGAATCTCAGAAACAGACATTTTCTTGCCCAGTTTCCCGCTTTAATGCCACAGTAACATTTATGAACATTTTTCCATCTTTTTTGACTCTGCTTGCTCACGTTCTTGAAGTGCAAAATCGTATTTAAACAAGCACACCTCTGCTTGAGGTCCAGGTCTGCATGTCCAGCAGTGAGGGGTTATCTGTGCTGTCACAGAGGCCTATTGGCCTAAATTGGTCTATACATTAAAAATGTATATGACATGAATATTTAAATAGTCTAGCTGTTCAATTGAATTAATATATGTTTCTGGTTCTTCACTAAGACCAGACACAATAAAACACTCCAGAATGACAATCCATTTGGCATGGTTCACAACCTCTTCAGAAACCATAGCATCCTATGACAACAGAAGTTGTTTTAACATACTTGACTTACATACACTGCAGAAAGGGCCACCTTTGGCTTCCCCTGAAGGATAATGCAGGGCCAAGCTCTTTGTCTTCCCTTAATGTAGAATTTTCTCATTGTCCAGCCATGACCACAGATTTATCTTCAGAGAGATTAAAAACCAAGGCTAGAACATGGACTTGCAAGAGCTATGTGCTTAAAAAAATAGTATAGATCTATACTTTTTCTCTTATCTCACTATTTCATTAATAAAACGCAAATAAAAATGCTTCTTAATCTGCCTGCCTTCATTTATATTTATCACTAATTTTCTTACTAACACATTTCTGGAATCCTATTCTCATTCAGCCCCTGAGGTCTGCCATTGTATTTGCAACCATATCACTAGTTATGAATTTGTTAACCTTAAGAAGTATCAGAGAGATACTAGATAGAAAATGCAGTGAACTAGCACTGAGTGGGAGTACTGTCCCTAAAGCATGCAGATGTGGAACAGTTGCATTGTTCAGCCAATCACCAGGACTCACTTGGGATGTTCAGTGACTTACGAATTTCACTTCCTTCCCTGGCCTATTCAGACTGTTGGCACCACCAATGTTTCAGCATATTCCCTGCATACGTAGATTTCCTCCCTTGAAACCTTTCAGTGAACCAGATTCTTTCAAAGCTCTTGCTGCTGTCTGTTCAAATGCTGACCTTCTGTTTGTCTTCAGAACCCCATTGGCCTCCTCGTCAATATATATTTTATCACTTCTCCCTGTCAACATGAGAACCACTGCAGCTGCAGAGGCACAGCAGATAGGAAAAGGATCTAAAGCTGAATGGATAAGTGAGAAGGAATGCAAAAGGACATTTAACTCAACCAAACATTGCAGGTGACTTCTTGATTTCCAAAACCTTTCAACCCTTGCAAAATGCAGAATGACAAAGTTTCCATGAAAGACTGGCACACCCATCTGTGTTGCTATAAAAGCTAACAAATTACGTCTGTGATGAAGGTCAGAGAAAGGCTGGGTAATATTTGTCAGAGGAAAGAACTGATATAAAACAGAAATATTTTCTTCTACTGGGAACAAATCTCTGGGGTTTCATCTTCTCACTGGATTACACAGTCAGGATCCTCCTTGCTTACAGTCTCGCTGATTCCAGAAATCTTGCATTTAATGCAGTGTATGAGTCTCATGTACTGAGGTTAGGACTGTCTTCTGGAAAATGTAAGCTGTGAGGCTGAGGTGAGCCTCGAATGTGTGGTCTTTTGTCTGAATAAAGTTAGTCTGTATAGAAAACACAGATACTGTGTTGTTTAGATTTGGTATGATCTTTCTTGGGAATTCCAGTGGTGCTTCACTACCCTCAACTCCTGATTGCTGATGGCTTTTACGTGTCAGCTAAATACCTAGCTGCTATTTGGTTTATTTCTGAGACTACACTAGTGACTGTGCTTAGGCTGCTGGGAGAAATTAATGTCCTGAAATGGAGGTGTTGCTATGTTTTCAGCTTTTGAAGACAGGCAGCCCTAGATTATAGCTTATCTGGACATCTAAATCCAGTCTAGTTGCCACAATAGATAGTTTTCCCAGAAAGTAATGGAAGGATTTAGAGAATGTGTAATATGTTGAGAGAAGTTATGTGGAGAGTATTGTACCTTCTAGGGTTATTTAAAATCTAATTAAATATCAAAAGATATATTCTCCTATTTATAAACTATGCTTTTCCCGAATACCTTCTCTATCTTGTCTAAATTTGCATCTTTTTAAGCATTTCAGGGAAAATAGATCCCTCCAATCCAAATGTCTGCATGAACATGAATTTTCACATCCTTTCAACTTGAAAGACTTATCTACAAAATGTGAACACTTTCACTCAGCAAAGCAGATGATAGACTCGGTTTCTTCCACCTTCTTGGGATACAACATCTAATTTTACTTGAAAGTATATGTACTTACTCAACTCAGATAAGGTTATATTGATGACTGTAATAAAATACCCAAAACCTTGAATTGCTACCAGCTTTACATTTCATTAGGAATGCTTTGTGCGCTTCTGATAAGTATTTGCCAGTTTGGATTTTACCCAGACTGTTAGAGTCAATTCCTCTGATATCTAAAAAAAATAAAAGTTGGTCTTTATTAATAATGGCACCAGGCACTAGGTTTACATTTTATATAAGAGTTTCATGCTTCCAACAATATCATGCACAACAGAACAGCCCTGTGTTGCTGATTTAGTGCCTGCTTCCCCCTAACTGCAGCAGCGGTGAGTTGCTGTGCAGATGTGCTATCTACAGGTGTGATTCAGAGCTCCTTGTAAATACAACAAATCTCATTGACTTCATTTTTTATAATAACATTTATAATTTTTATAATACGTAAAGGCCTCAGTCAAGACTGTCACTAGTTACACATCTCATTGGGAATTCTTCATGCACTTCTAGTAACTGTTTTCAGTTGCTCTAGAGCCTGACAATACTCCTAGTAAAAGCTGTCTTTTTTATAAACAATTTATGATGCCAGTCAGATGAGACAGACAATCAGAGACCCAAATACTTCCCATGATTACCAGATCTGGGTATAAAATCAAACCAATCTGTATTTCAAGCCAGGTTCTCAGTGCTTGTCATACATGCCTCTCTCATGATTCTTTTACTCTCATTTTCACTTTGTTCTTTGTGGTAAACATGACAAGATTGTAAAACGTATGTCTTTGCCAAGCCAGTAACATCAGTTTTGTTGGTAATGTGCTTTGGTAATAGTACTAGGAAGGTAGATGCCATTCTGTGTGAATGTAAAATTGAAAACATCACAATAATGCTGCTCATGAACTGCTCAGGAACTGATAGGTATGTCTAAGTATAGACGTGTACAGTCCCTTGTAGGTTATTTCAAACATCTCAGCTCTGGATATATACAGCAGTTACTGGTGAAGCAGCTTAATGTGAATTAACTCAAACTTGTTATTTTGAAAAAATGAGAAAAAAATCATGATTTCAAGTAATTTTCTAACTTAGCCAACTTCTCCTTTTTTTGGTAGAAAATATAATTTTTAGGTGAGGATAGTGAAGTCCTTTTCCATAGTCTTATCTGTTTTGGAAATGTTGCTTAAACTTAGAATGTTTTCAGAACCTGTTTAGAATGAGAATAAGAAAAAAAATCAGATATACAACTTCTCATAATAATGACACTTTTTTAAACTAATGCTGCCGTACAGTTTAACTGCTCTGTGTGAGAAACAAAGAACCTTTTACTTCAATATCACTCAAATGAATGCTATTGCAGCCAGCAATAACAGAATTCCTAACAACAGAATAACAATTGTTGAGTGCACATAAAATTTCAGCTGATAGATACAGATTGAAAAACAGTGAAAGCTTTGGGCAAAACCCATCATTATTTATTTGAAAGACGCGTAATCAGATTTATTGAGCTGATTAAAGTGATAGATAATCTAAGACTTGGCAAGGCACCCCCAAATTTTCAAAGATCTACATGAGGATTTAGCTCTTTGCAGCTGATAGGAGTCACAGAGACTAAATTACATGCCCTGAAAATGTAAGGAAACGGCCATTGAAGAGGAAATGGCTCAGAGAATGCTGTATAAGGTGACACGTTGTTTGCATACTATTATATGGAATTGCAGGCTCTGCAGGAACTCCTAATGGGGGAAATTTATCACTGCAGAGAGGACCTGTCAAAGCAAAGATGAGGACTGACAGACTGTTTGACAGAAAGGAAAGGAGTGACCAACCAAAGCCTGTTCCACAAATGGAGGACAATATGGAAGAACAGCACAGGGATATTTGCAGGGAAATATGAGCATCAAGAAAGATGTCACTGAACAGGAATCACTGCAATGGTGTGGAGAGGGTGGGAGCAATGCCCCCAGAATACACAGGACTCATCAGGGTGATAATGTAAGGACTGCATTTTATATAGTCTAGCAAAATGATATGAGGTACAGACCTGACAAGTCTGGAGATGAGATTTTTCCCTCTAAAAGTAGACCAATACTTCAATCATTTGTGGTTATGTTTTCACCTGCACAGCGATGCCGTCTCCAGCCCCCAGGCCTGATCCCAGTACTCCTCATCTAGCTATAGGTGTTGTATCAGTGCAGTGGTGAAGCCCAACCAGCAGCTAAGCCCCACACAGCCACTCGCTCACTCCTCACCTCAGTGGGACTGTGCAGAAAATAGGAAGAGCAAAAGCAGTAACACTTGTGGGATGAGATAAAAATAGTTTAATAAGTGAAGCAAAGAGAAAAAAGCAATGCAAAGGCTATCACTCCCCATCTCCCACAAGTAGACCAATGCCCAGTCAGTCTTTGAGCAATGACTACCTCTCTCAAAACTCCTTCTCCTCCACTTTTATTGCTGAGCTTGACATTATATGGCACAGAATACCTCTTTGGCCACTTTGGATCAACTGTCCTGGCTATGTCCCATCCCAGCATCATGTGCACTCCCATCCTCTTTGTTGGGGAGACAGAGCAAGCAAAAGAGAAAGCCCCATTGCTGTGCAAGCACTGCTCAGCCACAGTCAAAACACTGGTGTGTTATCAACATGGCTTTAGCCACAAATCCAGAGCACAGCACTATAGGGGCTGCTATGAAGAACATTAACTCCACCCCAGACAGATCCAGTACAGTCAGGTGTATTGCTACAGACAGTGCCTCTAGCTGGTTATTGCTGGATGCATTGCTACTGCTGAACAAAAAAGCGCAGTTCCAAGCTACACCTTAGCACAAGTCGGACATGACTGGCCTTCTGCCATTGCCCCATTGCACCACACTGCACTTAGTTCTGCTTTGGAGAAGTCAGTGGAGAGGTTGTGTTACTCAAAACTCAATCTGATGTGAGCTTTGGTTCAGTATTGGTGCAAAGAGGAACCAGGAACAGCCAGGAATGAGGAGGGAGAGAAAGGAAAAATGTCCAACTTTAACATTCTTATGAAACTTGAGGCAAAGGAAGCATGATGGTGTTCTGAGACAGAGGGGAAAAAAAAAAAAAAAGAGGAGTAAAAAGAGTTTTCTATTTAATCTGGACAGTGTTAAGTTATAGGTAATGGAAAGAGAGTTAAGAGGGGATGTGAAAGTCACAGACTTAGACAAATATGTAAAACACATACTGGATTTAACAGAGAGCAGGACCAGAAACCGGAAAATAAATTTGTGAGACGGTATCAAAAAGATGGCAAGAGAATGGTGTGACCCAGTGAGATTACAAAAAGCAGAAGTGTAAAGAGAGTTATATATTCTTTTCCCTTTTTACAAACAGAGCTTCTGACTTGATATACTGCCTGTGAGAGTGCCATCTGGTGATCCACAATTACATTACAAAAATGACCTTCCCAAGCAAGCTACAGCTAGTGCTAGAATGCAGATATTTCAGTAGCTCAACCCTCTGCTGGTTTCATTAGACCAAGGCACTATTATATGCATTGTACTGAGAAAACAAAAATCATTAGAACTCACAGGGGAAAAGGCTGAAACAAACATACTCAACACTTGAATAAAATACAAGCAAATCTTCAGCAAACCTTGCATAGAAGGTATGCATGCAAAATCCTGTTTTTGCTATAAGCGTGGAAAGGTTCCTTATATAAAAAGGGGAGTTTGGGGGAGTATTTATATAGGTTTTAAACACTGTAGTTAAATCTTCACTCTAGAGTATATAAAATATTAGGTAGTAAGCAGTAAAGGCAGATTCAGTAAGGCTAGCACTTCATCTTTAGAGCTCTTTCTAAATTGACTTTATTGTTCAGTTCGTCTTCTAACCTTTATAACTATTTGCTGGCACTTCCCTCTCTGACTGCCTGAAAACATTCTCACAGCCAAAGTAATTAGCTTTGTTGTTTTCATCTTACATTGAGATGAAAATACGAATTTGAATTAGCATCAATGATTTCTTCATTATCACAAAGGAAAGTCCTTGTTTCTATCAATTTTTATGTGAACTAAAGGACTTGCTTTGTGTGAAAAAACAAATGTTTCATGAAGAATACTGAAAATTAATACATTAATAATCTCCAGAAATGATGTTGAGAGGAAAATTCTCATAAGAATTATATAAGTGAAACCCTGTTCATCTCCATTGCTGTCGCGGTCCAGGCGCCAGCGTCCGTACCGCCTCCCATTTTAAAAATGGTGGGTCCATTTGCCACAATTGTCTAGAAAGTAGTGACTCCACGTTTACACCAATGTGAACAGCTAGGTTAGGGTCGGACACAATCCATAAAATACCACCCTAAATAAGGTGCAGTGCAGTTTAAACTCTTCTTTACTGCAGGAACATCAGCTCTGAGCACCATAAATGAGAAAGAGAGATCCCATGTTAACCCTTCTATCCAGAGGGTTTGACAGCTCTTTGGTAAGCACGGTGGTTATGATGCTACTAGTAAGGCAATAGAGACACAGTAAGACAAAGTGACTTGCCAAATACCATACATTAAGTCCTTACCAGAGGTAGTAATAGAGTTCACCTAAGTCTCCAGGTCTGAGCCTAGCCTTAGACATTAGACCACATTGTCTTTCCACAGAGACCTTTGACATCCAAAGGCAGAATTTGAATCTGGATTAGGAGCTGCCAACACTTGAAAAATAATTTCCATAAACAACACTAATTGTCATCTTAATCAGTCACATTTATCTTCATTTAGATGTAAGTGAAGATTAAGTCTCTCCAGGGGGTAGGAAATAGCTGAAACAAACAGAAAGCATTGTCTTTTGAGACACCAACCACAAGCTCATTAAAATCAGCTATATTGCAGAATACTGGGAAGTAGTAAATGATGAGCCTAGATCGAAAAAGGAATAGATTCTAGCAACAGCAGTCAGCATAGACTTTCCTCAGTACCTGGTAAAATAGCTGAAATGTTAATTAAACATAGACTAACCAAACTGCGCACGTGAACAGCAGTTAGCAGGGATTAAGTAATAGAGTTTGGAGGCAAGTCTTGCTCTATATATACTAGAATTCTTTTACTGTGTTAACAAAGGAGTCAGTAAAGAAGAGCCAGTTAAAATAGTTTATTGGAACCTCCTGGAAGCCTTTGATACAGTCTCTTACAATAGGCTGTTAAAAAGACAAAAATTGACTCCACTGAAACTAGAATTTTGCTCCAAGCAGCTGGAAGGCACGTTATTTTTAGAAAATGGCAAGGCTACAGAAAACCAACTCAATGGAGAAAGGATGAGTTTGACATATGGAAAAAAGTTATAAATGAGAAACTCTGAACTTCCCAGTTTGGCTCAATGCTGTTGAGTGATTTCTGTAAAAGAACCACTGAAACTTCTATCAGTAAGAGAAATATTTAGGCATCCAGAGAGCAAAAAACTTGAGGATATCTAGTAATGATACAAAAATAAAACATTAGGTAACTTAGTTTGTAAAATGGATTAATTGAACCTTCCACTAGGTTATAAATTAATGATAATAAATAACAAAATCAGCCACTCAACAACAAGGATCACTTCACCACCCTAAAATAAATGGGACTTCTGGCAAAAATCCTATTCTGTTTCTGCTGTCCTTCATTGCTGGCTGATTTTTTCACTTCTATTAATAAAAATAATCTCTGGTTCCTACTTATTCATGTTCTAGAATGCATTTTGCAATAACAAAAAGAGACTGTAGGCTCATAATTTTTCATAGCTACTGGGTTGGCAAACACTTTTAGATATTTGTGCGTAGAATTTCAATATATATAGAAATTTCAGTGTGGTGATGGTTAGAACAGTAAATTTGTTCCTTTTCTTTTTCCGTAGAATTTACAACAAAGTGTGGCTTGAAGGCAAGAATGGTAGGGGGATTAAACTTTAAGTACAAGTGAAGAGACATCAGTGCTTTATCTGTGGAACAACATGTATGCCATCAACAAAAATATCTTTTTAACACCTCAGAAACACTGTTAGGGATTCTCATTTTTGCCTCTATGAGATCTCGATTGTCTGCTTCACAACTTAGTGCTGACATATCTGAGTTATTGGAATGGACTACTATACAGTTCTATAATTTCAGAGTGAAAATCCATAGTCTAAGCAAATGATCTCAGTGTTGATGCAAGTTTTCTGAGAAACTTTGCTATATAAAAGCCTCTGTCATTCAAGTTAAGCCTTAATTTTACAATAAAGGTCTGTTATACAAGAACTGGACAAATCTGGAAATAAACATTAACTCTGCTTAAAGAATACTTATTATAATTTGAAAGATCAAATTACTATGGCAGAAAAAAGGCCAAATAAATGAAGGCTGATGGCAAAAGGACAATTTTTCAGGTAGTTTTATACACAAGCTGGTGTTTTCCCCTTATTGGAAAGACTGTTTGTATTTCCTGCATATATCTAAGTGAGTTAGGATGCAAATCTTATTGCTAACACAACTAAAAAGGTCTAAAGGTGAGACAGGAGCAAGAACTCTGAATCATCCACACACGTACTGTAAATATACATGCACAGTTATTAAAAATATACACTCATGGTTATTATAAATATACACTCTACTTTTCTTACGGATATACACAAATATACATGTTCTACTTATACCTGTAGGTCAGCTGAGCACATGCTTCTTGTAGTTCCATATGCACGTAACCACACTGACAAGACAACCACATGGCCATGTCTGTGTAAAGTGCTCAAATGGATACCCTTTTCATTCCTGAAATTATATGCACATCCTTCTAGAGATCAAGCCCTATATCTCCTTCTCTCTCATATTAAACCAGTTTTAAAGAAGAATGAGAACTACAAAATGAATGAAAGGAAATTCCTATGCTGATAGTGGTACTGAATAATGGCCATGGCTAGCACTATGTATTTCTCTTTGCTCTCTGCTCAAATCCTCACAATAATAAGCCAAAAGCACCCCTGAGAGATATTCACAGCCATTTTTTTTGTGAATTGTTATCACACTATCCCTCGACCCCAGCAAGCCAAAACTACCATTGCCCCAAAGCTAATTGGATCTCATTGTGCCTGTTCTCCATCAAGAGTGAGGTTCATGTATTGTTCTCATATTAAGTGTTTAAAGATGGGTTCTCAAAGTGTCTATTTGTACTAAACATATATTTTCAGTGCATAAAAGGTTATGTACAAAGGTTTGAACTATGCCCTATGTGGCAAACGGACCCACCATTTTTAAAATGTCTTTTTAAGTCAGCTTAAACTACGACTCCCATGAATCATCAGG